>JBBPDE010000001.1:37579536-37594928 GCA_037974605.1 Nannopetersius ansorgii
CAGTGAGAGTGCGGACGTTAATATACACAAAATTAAGTGTTTGTGTTTATTCTCACGTCTGTGGACTTTTTAGATGAATAAAAGCATATGGCACGAATGCATTCACACTTCTCAGACGCCCAGTACTTTTACTCAGTATTGTAAATCTAATATGAAGCACTATTGCAATTTCGGGGTGAAAAGGCCATTAGATATAACCATTACCGTCTTAATTTAAAAGACGGAAGGTATAGGATTGACGTACTTTATAAAGATGAACAAAAAGGTGTAGAAAGTAATAGACATTCTGAGATATATGGTAAAAATATATACATATAAAGTGTTTTTCAGTGAGTAAAAATGGTTCCTTGAAAAATAGGCATCATAAACGATTGGATGCCTCTGCAGCCAAAGATAAAGCTGTTTAATACTGTGCAGAAAGTGTTCATCCATCCTCAGTGCAATTTAATGAAAGCTCTTAAAGCTTATTCCTTCTTCTGAAGGCTCTCCTCTTAACTGTACAGCTTCTCAGATGCTTTAGGGGGTTCTGATAAATGTGTCCGCTGAAACAGGGCTGATCGTCTGGCACAGGAGAGCTGCTTTACAAACTCCTTAGGTCAATGCGGAGTTTAGAAATATTTTACATATCAGTGTGATTAACTAATTATAAAAATGTACACTGTATGTGTATAGTTGTGTAAATATACGTGTATTTGTATATATATGCAGATATATCTATATATTAGATATATGCAATATATATATATACATAAATAGGTGTTTATTTACACAGATATACACATGTGTAATGCTGGGCAACAATTAAAATTTAATCCAATTAGATTGCATTTTAAATGCAGAATAAAAGATATACGCAAAATTCAATGATGAATTCAAATGTAGTGTATTGCGCACCTTGATTTTTAAAGTACTTAATAAAAGTGCAGTAACATTTGGTTTGTAAACACAGTTGAGATTTTTTAACAGCAGTTTCCCTTTCTAACACAGTTACACAGTTCCAGTTCAAATGTTTCTTGTAGATCTCAACTTAAACATTGTCTATTTGCCACTGCAAGGCATGGTAGAGAAATATTAATTGAAAAGAAAGGTCTTGAGATCATCTTTGAAAGATGAGATAGAGCAGCAGTCATGGAGGGTTAGCGGAAGACAGTTCCATAGTTTGGAAGCCATGCCACTGAATGACCTGGAACAAAAGGAATATTAGTACTAGACGATCTGAGAGAGTAAGAGGGCGAGCTGAGTAAGGTAGGAAGGAGCAAGGCTGTGGAGGGCTTTAAAGGTGAAAAAGCCACAACTGACGTATAGCTGAATATCGTCAGCATAACAGTGAAAGTTGAGAACGTGGCTATGTATAATTTGGCCAAGGGGCAAGATGTAGACAAGGAAGAGAAGGGGTCCAAAGACTGATCCCTGAGGAACCCCTGACATGACCGGAGAGGTGGAAGATTTGTACGGACCCATTGTGATAAATTGTCTGTTTGTAAGATAAGACCGAAACCATTTAAGGGCAACAGTTTGAGGTTACTTGGTCATCAGCAGGTGTGAACACGCACATCATTTGATGCGATATTTCTCCATGGACCACGGAGCAACACATATCAACATTCAAACTACATCAACATACGTTTTCCAGTTCCTGAGGCACACTGCCCTGCACATCTGAGCATTTTCACATGTGATCCAGCTAGTTATTAATCAACTGGTTTTCAAGCCCTTACAGTGTTGAAGTGGATTTTGGTGCAGAAGGGAAGATACTAATAGGACCAGGATTGGCAAATATGTCCCACATTATTGGGCAAACTCTGTAGAACTATTTCACTTTCTGATCAAACAGGCTTGTAAATGTGATGAGTGTGAAGAACCTTATTAAGGTTTTTAAAGGCCATCGTGTAATATGAAGTTCATTTACCATGTCCTTTAAATTATATGGAGGTTCTCCAAACTTTACTGACACATATTGTCTAAAGAACAGTTGACAGAAAGGTTCTTTGGGGAAGCCAGAAAATTTCTTTGGCAAGCAAAGATCCCTTTCAGTGAATTTATACGATCTTAAATGAATTGGTAAAAAGGCAAGTGTTCTTATACATACTGATTTCAGCCTCATCTAAAATTAATCAAATATTTATTTCATGAGCGTAGAAATGATGGTTAAGGACCTCTGGTCTTTTGTTGGAAGAGCGTGTGTGTGTGTGTGTACTTGAGAGATTTTTAGGCAAATCAACATTACTTTTAATTCAAACCCATGCTGTTAGAGAAACAGGTTTACAATACAAATTGTTAACAGTCAGAACCTCACTGAAGATCCCCCAGCAGTCTTCTTATCCTGTCACCAAGATGCCAACCAGCCAGAGCACCAAACTTCAAAGAAGCCTGCACTGATAACTGCAGATGGTTCAAATCAACAGTCCATCAAAAAAGATTCCTCCGATCATGATTGAGTCACTTACTATTGATATTGTTCCTCTTACTCTGGTTTCAACCAGGAACGATTAAGAAAGATCTTACTACAAAGCATGTCATTCCATTGCTGCAAAGAACTAATCTTGGCATGTTTTACCAAGCTTCCAATCTTCACAAAACATGGACTTGAGTAACATGGAGATAATATGGAATAGTGGTAAATCCTTGCCTCTACTACAGGGGGATGCAGGTTTGAATCTTGCCGAACATACATAAAGGTGATGTAACAAACCTAATAATTTGTTAGGTTTAACCGTCTTAAAACACTAGAAGCCAGCATCTGATAATTACAGTCCATCAAAGTGAAAGTGAAAGTAAAACCCAATTTTACTTTCACTTTCACTTTCACGTTCACAACTTTTTGGAGAGTGGCTGGGATCAAAGTGAAAGTGAAAGTAAAACTGCATTTTACTTTCACTTTCACTTTCCTCCAGAATCAAAAAAGATTCTTAGTCACTGTTGCTATTGTTCCTCTTACTCTGGTTTAAACCAGGACCGCTTAAAAATAACAAAGCATGTTCTTGCCCAACATGGGTTCTTTTCATTGCTGGTCCTGGCATTTTTGGAGAACCCTTGCTTGGGATTTGAACCCATGACCTCAGAATCTTGGCAGCATTGCTCTTACCACTGAGCCACGGGATCGCACAGCTTACACGCCTTTTTATTGGACATTTCACTTTCAAATGAAGGCTGATGTTCATGCTATAAAGCTAAAGACCCTGATTTGAACCCACAGCCTTCTACTCTTGGAGGCAGTGCTCTTACCACTGAGCCACGGGACCTCACAGCTAGTGTACCTTTTTTTGGACATTTCACTTTCAAATGAAGTCCGATGGTCATGCTATAAAGCTAAAGACTCAGAATTGAATTCTCAGTCTCCTACTCTTGGAGGCAGTGCTTTTACCACTGAGCCACGAGATCTCACAGCTGCGGAGGCTTTTTTCTGGACATTTCCCTCTCAGATAAAATGTGACAGACAAGACATAAAAGCTAGATTAGATCTCACAACCATTTGTGCTTAAGGCCACTGCTTAAGCAGGTGAGCTATTCAGCTTTACATACTAGCCACCCTTTTTAATATACTGGACTTACGCCCCTTCTTTTTGGACATTTGACTTTCAGATGAAGTGTGACATGCAAGATGTTAAAAGTTTGACTCTGATTTGATCCTACACCTTCCAATCTTGAGCTCACAGATACACCCAGTGAGCTATTGGGCTTGACAAACCAGCCAATTAATTTAAGATGTCTGACCTTCAAATGAAGTGTGACATGCAAGAGACATAAAGACTGAGGTCGGATCCCACAGTTTTTGAGACTGTAGCTTAAATTGTGAGCTACAGAGCTAGGCAAGCACCACTGCTCATTTTTTGGATATTTGACTTTCAGATGAAGTGTGACATCCAAGACTTACAACTTTGGTATGATGCCACAACCTTTGGGTACTGAGGCCACAGGTTAAATCAAAGCAGCCAACACTTTTTTTGGATGTTTGACTGTCAGATGAAGTCTGCCATGAACCCCATAGAGCTAAATACTCGGGTTTGATCCCATGACCTCATGTTTCTGAAGCCGCAGCTTAAACAAGTGAGCTACATGTCTAGACAAGCAAAACACCTTTTTTCTATTTGTATCTTTCAGATTCCTAAATCATCTCAGCCTGAAGACTGTCTGAGTTTGAAACATATAAAGAGTCACTGAAGTGAGTCAGTGGCCCAATGATAACCTTCCCTTAAGGCAGGAAGACTGCAGGCCCATTACCCTCTGGCTCTCATAAACAATCTATGGTTCCATCTAAGCCAAAATTCAGGGGTGCCAACCCTGTGACAAGAGCGTGGAGGACCACGAATCTCCTTTAACCAGTTCAGCTCACAATCAGTTTAATCAGATGTGGTTAATTGACATGGACAAATTAAAGTTACTGATAAACTATATGAATCTATTACATCTCAGTTACAAGTGTATTTGGAATATTACACCAATAAAGCACACTTTTTGAAGTACAAAAGGTCGTATTATCTCGGTTAATAACTGATAAAAATATGTTGCCCTCTCAGTTACGCAGGTGAGTTCAGGGACCCATAGTCAAGTTCTACTACTACAACATATAAAGTCCATATAAAGTTTATTTAATTGCATTTTTGGAATGTCTGTATGTTTATATGTGTTAACATTGCATGTTCTATGTGTATATATGTTGAAACTTTTTAACTTAGTTGCTACAACCTTGGCCAGGACTCCCTGGAAGAAGAGATAATGTATCTCCGTGGGACATTCCTGGTCAAATAAAATAAAATAAAAAAATTAATAAATAAAAAACTAATTAGATTAACATTTACAATTTAAATCTTCAACAATCGGGGATGATTTTTCAGCCGTGGGGTTATATTCCAAGTGCACCCGCGTATGGCGAAAACTGAGAATATGTAAAAATGTGTGTACAGATACTGCCATCTAGTGTTAGAGAGTTGAAACAGCTTCTTTAGGGCTTTCACGCAGTGAACAGAATGTTTAACAGAAAGGTCATTTTTTATATCAATGTAATCTATCTAAACTTGGAGTAAATATTATTTATTAAGCCTTTTTTTTTTAACTTGGAGTAAATGTATTAATGTTTTTAAAGAAAGGAATAAAGGATTTACAGTTGTATTAATGCCCGTTTCACCTTTAACGAGTTAATCTGGTACTCTTAATATATAAAACCACTATTTATGGACTTCTCCTCAATAATACATGGAGAGCTGTGAGGATCTGAAGGCCATATCGAATCACAGACAGACAAAGCAAGACAATGTTGATTTTTGAACGGATAAACTGTTGGATTTCTTGACACAACCAGCCTCAAATGGTTTAAAAGTAGTGTATTGCACATTTTTATTCCGTAAAGTACTGCTATGAACAAAAGTGCAATAACATTTGTTTTGCAAACACAGCAGTGCTTTTCAACAGCAGTGTTTCCTTTAACAGTTACGCAGCTACAGTTCAAATATTTCTGCAAATCTCTCAAGCATTAATGCAAAATCATATATAAAACCAAAGCTATCTGCTCCTGCCAGGGCATTCACATTTTATCTAGTTTGTTTTAAAAAAAAACACGTTGCCCTCAGAGTCCAGACCATGTCGGTGCGGAACCATTACAGCACCCGCAAAGCATCACTGGTCAGGCGTCCTATTACGACACCAGATTTTTTCAGATCGACTTATACCTCAATAAATAGTTGAATTTTAATTCAATAATGATAGCTAGACTTATTTTTAATTTCAAATAATAGTCTTGTTTCTATGTGTAAAGTGCGTATCTGCGCTCAGTGATATCTTGTATAAAATGTTTGGATATATCATTTAAAACTAGTAGAATAATGACTATATATTCAGGGTGGCTTGGGTTCAGACCTTCGGCAGAATTCAAATGAGCCATTTTAATCTAGATTAATTCCAAGATTACAGTGAGATTAATCTAGATTTTAAAAATTAATAATCCATGCCCACCCCTAATATATGTTTATTGCCACAAAAAGCAAAATAGGGGGAGGATATTTGCTGTTTGTGTTATTGTGGGGATTTCCATGTACCATTAACAGTTCGGTCCTCAGAAAAAATCTGTTAAACATAATTGGCAACTGCTGATCTGCAGTATGTACACACATACAAAAACACATCAAGAGTATTGGACAGAGCTCGTAATTATTGGTGGGCACACATTCCAAAGAAAGCCTTCCCAGAAGAGGAAAGACTCCATATTAAAGTCTATGGATTTAAATGCTTTTAAGTCCCTGTTGGTGTAATGGTCAGGTGCTTTTGTGCAATTCTAACAACTTTATTATGACATGATACTAGATTGAATTTCACAAAGGCATCAAATATATAAAGACTTTTTGCTGGTTAGAATGTTCCTGTATGTCAGCTGGGGTAAAAGGACGAGGATGACTCATTTATTCTCCAGAAACAGCATGGATGCTCAATTCTAGCAGGAGTCGTCCAAAAATTAAGTAGCCCTATATACTGTGACTTATAAATAACAGTATTAGAAACATCCCTGCAGAGCATTGGCTTCTTATTGTTTCTATATTTGCATAAACTACAGTTCTATCAAACCAGATTTGAATATAATCAACATTTTAAAATCCCAGGTGCTGGTCTTCAGCATTAAAACCCAGCCACTTGTCCACACATGAGTAGTTCTGGGGGTGCAAAAAGGCAAGTGCACACACAATCATATTTACAGCTATATTTCATTTATTAAAAAAATACAAAAAAATAAAAAGTTTCCATAGGAAAGCAATATGAATGCAATCCCATCTCTTTCGTATCCATTTTCAAATGCATCGTCATCATTAATTACTGGTTGGTTATTCATCAATAATTATTAAGTTACATCATTACCAAAAAAAAAAGTTGGAAAATAAAAGTTTAAGAACAGGAGAACCAAGGGAGGAATGTGTAATGTGTGCATTTTGTGTGCATGCTGGAGAAAAAGGAAAAAAAAAATAAAAATCACAATGAAGTGTTCCCCCTGCTTTAAAAACAGCCCTCTGAGGTTTGGGAATAAAAACGGTCCATTGTAGTGGTTAAAATGCATCAAAATCTCTTTGTTTTTATATCTTATAGTTTAAGAGGGCGTGTTTCAACAGCAGAAGACCTTCATCTTACACACAAATCACGTTTTTGTTCTCTCCTATTCTCCCATCAAGTAACTGGCTTCAAATATTTTAAATATAAAATAAAACAGAAAGCAAGAACATAAAATAAGGACTGCGTCAACTTGTGTGCATCTACAAGATTACCATGGACCTGGCACAGGTGAAGACTGACACAGTGCTTTATTACAATAAAATGTGTAACTACTGGCACAATTAACCCTCAGAGGGTGTCAGAGTTTGCGTCACTATTTGAGAACCAGTTACAAATGGCCTTTATCTGTACCAAATTTATGGTGAGGTGGCGGCTCAGAGCACACGGGTTGCGCAGGGCTTAGCAGGCAGCTCCAAGCTGCTTTCACGACCGCAGTGGGATGGCACATTGCCAGGGCACTGCTCTTCCACTAGAGCTGGCATTCCCTGGGCATGGATTTGCTGCATGCACTGCCTAAAAGCAGAGAAAGAGGAAAAGCTCTTCTCAGTATATGGACTGTAGACAATCATTTTTACATAAATGTTCATTCAATCTTCCAATTCACTCCTGAGGATACACACTACACGGTTCTTATAGTGTCAGGTTTACAAATAATGTCAAGATATTAATTCTGTTTATTTAAATACTGAACACGTCTAAAGAAAAACCTTAAAATGTGCACTCACCAGGCTGCTCGGGACATGATGTAATGGATGTCTGGTTTCTGAAAGCCGTTGAAGGTGGAGGAGGCAGCCACTGTGTAAGCACCCATGTTTTCAAACAGTAACCAGTCTCCCACCTGCTTGTCAGGGAGGGAACACTGCTCCACAATACGGTCCAGCCCATCACAGGTAGGGCCCCAAATACTGCATGGGTACATGCGCTCATCAGGCTTGGGCTTCTACAAAGCAAAAAAAGTAACGTCACCAATCAGTGCAACGAAGCCAATTCTCCTAAATAGTTCTATAGTTTATAATAGGAGAGATCATCAAGGTTCATTACAGTACAAAATAAACAGTGCCCACATATTTAATTCCATACCTTGGGCAGAACAGGCATCACATGCGCATGATCGTACAGGATGCAGTTGAAAGAGCCATAAACCCCATCGTTGACATAGTACATTAGAGTTCTGTCACTGGTCCCTTCGTCCTCCTCTGAAAAAATTATCATTTGCAAGACAACAAATTAGTCTCTGTTGTCTGAATGTTATTCAATGTATCAACTAAACAAAAACAAAAGATTTACCATCAGAGCCAGACTGCTCCTTCATGATGACCTTTTTGGCAATAATGTTGACAGCTAGCGTGTATGCAGAGGCCACATAGTATCGCCCAGGTTCTGCAATGATCTTCACGCCAGAGTCTGCAGGAAAGTACTTATCCAGTGCAGGGTTGATCACAGCAGTAATCTAAGACAGACAAATAACACCAAAAGGAAAACTTTAATACAAGAGGCTTGCTTTTGCAGTAGATCCATACTCCCTTTCTTCGTGTACAAATAGTAAATGAAGTGAAATATACCTCTTCAAACTTCAGTTTAGAATCATCAGAGCCAGGAAATCCCCCACCAATATCCAGCAGAGTCATGTTGTAGCCCTGTTCAGCCTAAAAGACAGGTTATGGTCAGATTTAGTACACACCAGTGACGAAGTACCAACTTCAATCATCGAATCAGCTATAAAACCATTTGGGTCCACTCACCCCCATGTCAAAGACGCAGCGTGCATCTGAGATGGCCTGGCTGTACGTCTCTGGGTCAGTGCAGCCACTGCCCACGTGAAAGCTGACTCCAATCACATCCAGACCCAGCTCTTTCGCCCGCTCCAGAAGCAGCCTGCTGCTCTTCAGCGTGGCTCCAAACTTAACGCTCAGTCTGCAAACGGCTTTAGAGTCATCTGTAGCAATACGCAGCACCAGTCTGTAGGGACAAGTCAGGCTTACCAACTGACACAACCAACAACAATTAACAAATACAGATAGTGTTCCACATAGTAAGAAAACAAACAGAGTAAAGCAACTCACTTTGCATTGTCATGGCTACGAGCAACCTTCATAAGCTCCACTTCACTGTCAAAGGTCATCATTTGCACCCCATGGGCAGAAGCATACTTGATCTGGGACACCTGCTTGCAGGGATTGGCATAAATGATCCTGCTGGGGTCCACTCCAAGAGATTGGATGATCTGGATCTCAGTCTAAAAGGAGATGGAAGATGCAGTTAAGAATAAGCAGTTCCTACCTCTCTAGATCACCATTATATCCATTTTTATTATAGCCAAAAATAACTACTTGGCTATACATTTAGAAAAAGAAAATGTAGGAACTTGGATTAATAGGAAAACAAACCTTGCTTGCACAGTCAAAGCCTGCTCCCAAAGACGCCAGCGTCATTAAGACAGCCCTGCTGTCATTGCATTTGACTGCATAGAAAGGTGTGACACGAGGCAGGGCACGCGCCCACCTAAGGTGCTTCTTCAGGACATCCCCCAGGTCAGCCACATAGAAGGCGTCCTTGTCATCCTACAGCACAGAGTAAAATGTGGTCATGATGGAGAAGACAACACCCGGCAGCATGCTCAATACATGAGCATACAATACCATACGAACCTGTAAAACACAGGATAAACTCACCGATAGGGATAATTCATTGATCTTCTGCTCAATGATGTCCCGTGCACAGAATCCCTCCTCCAAGAAGGTGAAGTCAAAGTCGGCGGGAGTGAAGGTGTTCATGGTCACAAGTCAAGATTTGACGACAAAAGAAACTGTAGAAAGAGGAACAGGGCGTTACAAAACATCCACCCAAAGACCCTCACTGCAGTCTTTATCTGTCCATGACAAGCACGGCCTTGTGTGAAACTGGCTACGTCAAAGCTGGGCCTTATCTTCTCAGGAATAACAGCTGCATGTTTTACAAGGACTATTCTCTGATAAATCCACATTTATGAGTTATAACACAAGAACAAATGGCGTGTTATTAAACTCAGTTCACACAAAAGCTATCTCTGGCAGCTTGCATTTATTCCTTTACTGCTACTGTGCATTTATTGCTGAAAAATACAACAACTAGTTTTTCAAGCTAAGTTTTGCTTATATTTCATGCTGTTATGCAAAAATTCATACTTACTTGGACAGAAAGAGATAGAATTATAAAATGTCTAATGCCAGTCAAGTTCAGAGCACCCAAGGCGGCTCCCCAGTGAAGTTGAATCCTTTCAGATAAGCCTCGAGGCCAGGGCCAGCAGAGTAGCCAGTCTGTGTTTTTCTCAAGCAAGTAGTCTGAAAGAAGAGTGCACTTAGCATGAGATTCTGTGTTGCATTTGTCAGGGTTGTTTTTTGGGAATTAGCCAACACAATGTTATTTTCTGACAGCAGTACTACAGTAGTACTACTGTAATATTACTACTAGTAATACTTCTACCACCACTACAAGTACTACCACTACTTCTACTACCAGGGCTGCTGCAGCTACTATTACTACAAACAATACACAATATTTTTTAAACGTCTGTCAGACCACCCACACTGGGCCCAATACAGTGTCAGAGTAAGGGAGCAGCCAGGTGGTGTATCCCTTCTGTTGGGGGCGCTATAGAGCAGCTACACAGCCTGGAAATAAGACTACCGGCCAGATCATAATCTATAGATAGTGCAGTTAAAGGAAACTGGAGAAACTGTGAAAGCACGCGAAAACCAACAATATAAATCTCAAATATTCATAATCTAGAGCTTCAGTACTGCCGAGAACCAAACGCAGCTGCTGAAACATCTCGGCCAACTTTCCCTCTGGCCACGTGGACTGAAGATGTCAATGTTCCTAGATTAAAAAGCCAGCTAGACAGACCTTACTTGTGAGTCATCTCGAAAACACCACGATTTGTTTAGCGCTGACTACTGGTTTCACACAGTAAGAGCTTTTTTGTCTTTACATGACCTCCGTTCATACAGGCCCCACCACCAAATGCGGCATTAAACAGCTGCTAACCGGGGAAAAAAGTATAGGTACCGATTTCAGTCGAGAACCGTGTATTTACTGCCGTTTTTGCTTTGTTGAGTCGTCGAAAAGTGGTTATTTCTGTTCTAACCATGTCTCTACACATGATTTCCCAATGAATGAACTCGTGGCTAACAGAGCTAAGCTAACTGTGAGGAGAACTCGCCCAGAACGTGGCGTAAAAGAAAAAAATGGCATTAACGTACCTTAAAAAGCATTTACAAAGACTTTTCCCATTAGACCAGACTCCTGGAAATAAAGTGTCTTTTCGAGCTCCTTCCGGCAGTACTCTACTCCTCCCTTGCTGCTCTGAAGTGAATGAAGCCGGTATAGCGGCCGCCCGCTACCTTATATAGTGCAGCAGTTTCCAGGGCAACGGGCCAGCTGAAACCGGCCCGGCTCCTCGGGCCAACCGGTTTGGACCTGCTGGCGGCTCGCGCCGGGCTGAGAGAGGGAGAAACTGGAAAAGACTCACCACACTCTATCCAGACACGCTATACCCTCTCTATACACTCTACACACACTCTATCCCCTCTCTATACACTATACACACACTCTATACCCTCTCTATACACACTAATCACTCTCTATTCATTCTCTACCTATACCATCCCTATACACTCTCCAAACACTGTATCCCCTCTCTATACACTCTACACTTACTCTATCCCCTCTATACCCTCTCTGTATACTCCACACACCTTCTATACACACTATACTCTCTCTATACATTCTCTATCTATACTCTACACACACTGTATCCCCTCTCTATACACTCTATACTCACTCTATCCCCTCGCTATACACTCTATCCCCTGTCTATACATTCTCTTTACCACCCCTATGCACACACTGTGCATTCTCTATGTACACTCTATACACACTATATACACTTGCAGGGTGAATTTATAGATAATATTTCTGTGTATTTTGGAACAGGCCATTTTCAGGGTATGCTTTTAAGGCAGATTTGTCTAAAAGGAAAGGAGTAAATGAGGAATTATGTGTAAGAGCTAGACAGTGGTTCTGACATATGTGCAACACTGTGGGAGATTTAGTAAGAGAGCTGGGAAAACAAAAAACACAGAATAACCAGTGAGACACGTTTCACAATGGTGCGTGTGACAACCATCGGCTGTAATAAAGTAATGAAGAAAGGGATGCTGAAGGCTTGGATATTGCACCAGCTAGTTCTCTTTACACGTACAACACGCCTTTGTATGGAAACATTCCCATTTAATGCTTTTTTGGCCGGTAACAAACAGGTTGTAAGTCATTTTTTGCTCAGATATGTTCTTTCAGAAGACAAAGATCTGAAACAGACACCTTTTGGTTGGATCTTAGCAAATACCAAATATGAAAACTTTCAATCACTCAAACCAGGGCAGGAAGGACTGATCCTAAATCAAATTCTTTCATATTTATCTGCGATCATAGACTAGCACTTCTGCTTCTGAAGTGGTTTAGACAGCCGACTCTGTTGTCTGAAAGGTATACCGTGTCCTAAACCACTTTGAGTTTGCAATTTGAAAGAAGACGTGGCTATTGGCTATAGTGTGTTTTGGAAACATTAGCTTTTTCACTAAAGATGCAAATGTTTGACACAAATTATGACAACATCGGGGGTTAATGGAAAATACCTGAAAGTATGTGTAAGTTATGTAAGGTGGACTGGGAAGTAAACATGGACACACACAAACATCACAAAACAAAGGTAATGTGACAATCTGACCCCTTTTATAGGAAATACACAGCTTTCATAGCCACTGTTCGAATTATGAGGTCTAACTAAACACAGTTTTTCTTGTGTGCTACATATTTTCCCAAATAAGTGAAATAAATAGATCTGTGCCTAAAGGACACCGTAATTGACATGGACGTATCTGAATGGTGTTTACGCACAGGCATATTAAAGGCCCATATCCGCCATTTATTCAGCATTTTATTTTTTCCCTGAGGCCACTGATATTTGATTTTTATTCATCAAAACAAGTCATCATTCATTTCCAACCTCTGTTTATCCTCTGGAACAGGGATAATTATATTTTTGGGCCAAACAAGATCGCACACCACTGTATCGACAATTATGATTACAACCCCCCCCCCCCCCCCCTTTGTTTCCTTCATAGCAAGTTCATGCCCAGGTATGGGCCCTTTAAAGAGCTACACCCTCTGCCCTCAAAATGAGGATAAATTTACACCTGCTTTAGAAGCTCTAAAATGACTTTTTGATCATAAATAAGGTTCCAAATGTGTTCAATAGGAAACAAAGTCTCTGTGAAGTGCCTGCTTAGCTCTAAAGAGTGGTTTGGACCTTGATCTGTGATGCTGTGTTCCACTGATAGCCTTAAAATCTGTAAGTGCAAACAAGATGAAGCATTTTCAGTGTGTTTAGTGAAGTCTATGCTAGTTAAGCAGTGTGCACAAACTCCTAGAATGAGGTTTGAGTCTCTGACTCAGCTAGCAGTAAACCCAAACCGTGTCTGTTACGCAGTAATGTCTAATCTGCGACTAAACAAACAGCACGGCAAGAGGTACTGGCGTTTTAAAATTGATTTTAAAGTCTTTTAAAGTCATTTATGACTGGAAAGCCGCATGTGTCTTTTAGCTGTGTTGATTTCCGCTCCAGGCCTAACGTAGGAAACTTCACGGTCCATGATAACTACATTGCTGTGGTGGTGGCGGTGGTTTAGAATACGTTTTCCAGACGTAAACGTGCTCCTTCCAGGCCTTTTCTAATCTGCCACTCTGTTTCCAGACAAACCCTGTGATATTTCCCCAAACCAGAGCATGAGGTCATTCTTTATTACAAGCTTCAAAGGAAACACGTCGTCTTTTTTTTTTTTTTTTTTAAGAAATGGAATAAAAGTTGACGGAATAGGAAGAAGAAGACGTTCCAGTTTATGTGGCCCAGGGGTCTAGACAACCGTTCAGCCAGATGGGATGTAGATTTCCACCTTTTTCAGCCATTTGTTTATCAGATTTCTTTCCTGTTGTTCAAAAGGAGGTTACAGGATGGAGAGAACAGAGTCGACGCTGGGTTCCTACTCTTTGTTCACTATTCACGGTCGGAATCCCTGCTATTCTTTGTAGGTGGGCTTATCAAAGGCTGAAACAAAGTGGGCCACTGTTGTAGCAGCCCAAGGCAGAGCCGGTTGTGTGTACATGTCTTCATGTGCGTATGTGTTTATGTGTACAGTATGATGGCATCTCTAGGACACGCTCAGCTCATGCGCACAGAGTGTACACAGTTTTAACCTTCCAGTCCCAAAAGCTTTATTTCTGGCAACAGTATTTCCCAGGAAAAACCTTCTATGTGCCATCCAACCTTTCTCTAAAGACAACAAGTGCACCAACATCTCAGCCCCTTTCAGTCCTGTTTCCACACAACACAAGGGTCACATTGTATTGGTGATGTTTACCACACATGGAAGAGTGGTGCGAGTGACAACAGTGTGAGATCAACCTTATAAGACGATCAGTCTCAGCTGATCAGGCCGTCAAACGAAAAGGAAACAAGTATTTTTCATTTGAAAATGCCAGCTATTCTTTCTATTGAACATTTCATTACATATTATAATTATAATGTGGATCGCCAGACAACTGCTAGATAGTTAACAGACTATTAAGTGACAGGGAATGGAAAGAAACTGTGAACGAGTGCAGTTAATCTTAAAGGGCAGTCCAGAGTTTGACTCTGCATCACCAACAACCAGTTAATAGGAGTCAGACATGTTCTGTTACAGATTCTCTCATCTTATAAAGGCAACCTTAAAAAAATATTTTACGCGTTTTCGTTTCTAGCTGTCCATTCAACAACTTTCCAAAGCTTAACAAGAATAAAAATCTGCGGTTTATGAAATAAATAAATAAATGGTACGGCATGTATGAAAAATATAGAATAAAACAGGATGGGTGAGGCTGAACTGCTGTATGCTGAATCAATGTAAATGTGTTTTTGTGACATCACAAGGATCAAAACAGGCTGTTTTTGCAGCGGGGTTTCCATATATGGACGGTACGGATTAACATTCGGACAGTGTTAACAGAGTACATTAAGCTATTTCATTTAAAAAAGTGGAGAAAGCCTCAGTTTGCCATGATACGGGCCTTTAAAGACGTCAATGCATTTCTTTCTGCTCGAGGCCTACATATTCCCCCCTCACTGAAGGCAGATAACCCGCCGTAAGCTGGTGATGATGTTAGCAAAAGCATCTGTTGCCGTCTGACATCCCTACTCGGCGGATCTGCCGCTCTAAGTGCATTAAGTCTCAAAGTAAACACACTTTCTGTGTCAGTCTGGCAGGTGGCACATTTAGAGACCA
>JBBPDE010000001.1:37599211-37610139 GCA_037974605.1 Nannopetersius ansorgii
CACACACACACACACACACACACACACACACACACACACACACACACACACACACACACACACACACACATTCCTCACAGTCCTCCATCTCAATGCCATGTGATATATCCCCTTACAGATGAAGGTGAGTCATTCTTCACCGAACAGCATAATTGGTGTTCATTACAGAAGTGGCCGTTCTCCTCTGTGACGTAAAGACACGCCTCCCAACAAACAGGAAGCTCTTAGTACACTAACATGAGCAAACAGAGACGTTTCAACACGCACAGCCAGGGAACAGCATGAAAACTACGCTAGACAGAACTGGATTAAGCCAATACGAGCCCAGTCTTATTGAGTAAATACATTTTTCACGACTATTTTAATGCGTGACATAATATCACTCAGTCCAAAAAATAACATCATTAGGGACTGGCATATCAAACTGATAGAATTACTTCTTCAAAAGTATTAGATTCTTTTGGGTAACACTCCACTGAAGATCAGTAATCCTTATGACAAGTGACATAAACCTGCGGAAATATTTTTAAACGCTTATTCCAACAAGCATTAGTCAACATAAAGGCTGCTTTAGTATGTGTTGATGTTGTTTCACCTCAGAAAGGGTGATGACAGCAGGCACCCTGAATGTTTATGTAGGTGTATGGCAGTTGTTATGAAAGAGTGATGAATGTGTCCTGTATTTTCTCTTGAACACTGGCGTTAACGGCAGTATTTCCTTATTCTGTTCTTTACCAGCCCCACTTTGACAGTTTGCCTTATTCTTTTTTTCTGGCTCAAAAGCAGCCCAAAGAGTCTCTGCTAAAATGATTATGATTATAGCATCAATAGTTTTTCCGCTTTTTTAAAACCTGTTATATTTCAATCTTATTCCTAGATTTGTTCGCAACCTGTATGCTTTAATTAGCCAGTCTGAAGTGAATAAAAGATTGGCTGGCGATTGCTGAATTTTTCAAGTTACTGGTCTTTCTTGACTTCATAACGAGAGAGAAAGGTTGAGGTTTAGATCATGTTTAAAACACAATATTAAAATGTTTTCTTTTTTATTTTAAGATAGGTAAGAGGAATTAGATATTATTATGTATTTCTATCAGTCTTAAAAAGCAAACTATCATTGCGGGAACAAAATCCAAACAAAACCAAAAAAGAAAAAAAAACAAACAAAAAAATAAACTAAACTAAATAAAAAAAAACCCTCAAAAGTCATTTGTCATTTCCACTGGTTTATCAATGTAAATTGTAATTATGAAAAGAAAAAACCCCAGCAAAAGCGATTGTGTTGCTAACCAAATATTTAAATATATTTTTGAGTAAAATCCTGTGAATGGCTTTGTTTCCAACAAATAGCTACTTAAAAGGAAATCATGGAAATGAAAACTCGTGGCTCTTCCAGTCATTTTAGCCTGGAATGGAGTGATGATACAAAATGTTAGATCACCAGTGTTAGGCAAGTTACTAGGTAAGTATTAGGTAAGGTGTTAGGTAAGTAAATGGTAATTAAACTTATGATTAATCCCTTTAAAAGTTATAAAATTACTAATGTGATTACTTTATTTCAAAAGCAAAAGTTACATTACTAGTTAGATTACTAGTTACTTCCCCACCCTCTAAAGAAACTCTTAAGTCGGCTCAGACACACTTTATTATTAATTGTTATAAACCTACACCAACTCACAATAATGTTCTTGCCTTTAATCGAGATGAATTTAAAGTAATGGCTATATTTCCAGCTACTGAACATGTACTTCTCACTCTCTATGCTCCCGTAGACACCATCGCACGCGACATCTGCCTGCTGCTGACAGCTTAACGTGAATTATTATTTCTGTTTTTACAATGTAGATGTTAAAGCACTTGATTTTATTGGTAATGCTGCGGTAACAAAGTCACTTAAAATTGTAACGTGATGTAATTATCAATTTTAAAATTATAATGCGTTAAATTACTATGTTACTAAAAATTACAGTTATGTGTTACTAGGTAACGCGTTACTGCTCCACACTGTAGATCAGCATTTTGAACATTTAAAAACACGGCTATGATCGGTGCAGGGAAGTGGCGAAAGACTCTTGTGTGTGAGATTTCCAAACCTCTTTTTGAAATGGGCACAAAATACAGATTCTCTCTCTGCAGTCTGTTGCTGTTTTCTTAGATGATGCAGCAACACCAGTGATGTTTACCTCTAAAAAAAAAAAAAAAGTACTAATTAGAGATCAGGCCTGGGAATTTTTCATGTAGCTATTCAGTCCTAGGCAACCAGTTTAATTGGGATAGACATCCAGTTTAAAGTCTGTACACTTTTAATGTCATGTGCATGCTTAAGTGGTGACTAAGTGTGCATGTTGTGTTGTGTCTTGAATGAACGCTCATCCCAAATGATTGTTCTGCCTGTATCAAGAACATTCCTACATTTCAACACGCCTTTAAGGAGTGTGCAAATACCTAGAGCTGATTCCAGTGTTCACAAAGAAAGTTATATCCTTCTTCACAGGGGCCGTGAGCTATCACGCATGTTTAGACGGGAGTAATGATTGGGCTGTACGCCCCAAACTGCTTCCAACACTATCTGCTTTTCCTCAGAAAGGGAATTGAGGAAGGCCTGTTGAAACCAGCCAGGTTCCAGCTGACATTACTGGATGTTATTTTACTGAGGGCCACAAGTTTGGAGTAAACACACAGTTCTTGAACAAAACAGCATAAATAGTTTATTGATTGAGATTATCATCACAGTCATTTTTTCATGTCTGATGCTGCTAACGATACCAATCTGAGACCTTCATTCTTTGCAGATAGTGATACTTATCTGATACCGTCTTTTTCTTTTGTTTATGTTTGTCTGGATACGCTTTAAATCTAAAATGGCTCCCCACTTCCACGACAGTGTGCTGTGTAAGTAATAACTGCTGGCGAAACCTACACAGCGGATGCCGTTTCCTCTACAGATTCTCAGCTGCTGCGAAAGGAAGGAAGTGGCTTCAGCAATAGGTCCTCGCTCGCACACAGTGATGGGTTTGACCGCAAAGACAGGAAGACGACTCGAAATGCCAGTAAATGCTTTATTCGCCTCATTGCCATCGATATTGCCCTCGATAACCCACTATCTGTGACCAATTAAAGAGATAAACAACACAAATGGTCTGAATTATCACAGCCGGATTGTTACGATGAATTTTATACTTGTGGTAAAAAAAAAAAAAAAACATTAATGAGGGGAAAGTTGACTTCATTCTATGACGTTGACTTCTCAGGGTTTTGACCGCAATAGATATTTTAGGTTCTTAAAAAAGTCTCTTATGAGGAAACAAAAGGCATTGGATAACAGCATATCTTCCGCTGGATCGGTGTGCGAGTGGAGAAAAAAGACTAACCGCACTCCGGGTCACTGAGCGGAGCTCTGCGGCTGGGCTCTCTCACTACTAAATCAGAGTTTAAAGGAAACAAAGGCCTGCATATGTTCCACAAGGTCATTAGAGCGCTGCTCTGACAGCTCAGCAGTGCAGCAAACTTATAAGATCTCTTTGGGTGTCTTTTATGACGCCGTGGGCAGGCTCGGTGGCCTGGACCATCTGTAGCTCCTGTAGTGCAGACAGACGGGACGGACGCCAAGACCCACGGCGGTGAGATCACTCTCTCCAACCGTAGCGCCCGAGTCAGCACATTTCTTCCCTCTATCTCTCCAGCAGCAAAAGACACAGACAAAGGGGGCAGATCAGAAGGAGAATGTAAAAGAGAGGGATCAAAAGGGATAACTGAAGAGAGACAGATGAGGGAGAGAAAGGGAGTGGGGCAGGAGAGGGGGAGGGGGAGGGGGAGGGCAAATCAAAGAAAGGGTTCCCCTACACTGAGGCACCTCTCACACGCACTGCTATACCCACAGGCCCCACCTCGGTCTACAGGAACACGGTTTTCCACCGCAAAGTGTTCCGAGCAGTTTGGGCGCCTCTGTGGCCCGTGCAAAAGTTATAGCACATTATCTTCTACGTTTTATTTTCATTTTACAAAGATAGCAAAAGATAGCAAATAGTAATTATGTAGCAAATTGTCATTAGCAAGCTCTCTGTTGAGGATGTGCATTTATCTTCATTTGGAAAATTAACATTAGACCAGTCATTAGAGCAGAGTCGTTAAAATGTTTGCATATGACTCCACATAAATGTTCTTCTGAAAGAAACATTCAAATGACTGCCTCTAACATGAGGTTTGTACTTGTGGACAGATGAATCAGAGCCTTCTGGCCTGATTTTAGTCCTTTATTGTCCTTAAATATCCTTAATCTCACGTTTCTGTTGGTCCAAATGGTCTGAGCACTCTGAGCACATTTAAGTCTTTTGAACATGCAGACTTGACTATGAATGAAAGCGTGAAAACTCAAATATAGATGTTTATCCAAAATGTAACTGTACACCATCGCTTTAGATTGAGCGGATCATGTTCTGGCTCATTTTCCTCATCTTCATATTCTCATATTAAGTTTATTTTTGGATATGAACATAGGCAAAACACATAGGTGTTTTTGAACCCTAAAGATGAGCACATTTAATTTCTCTAAGGGATAAAATTGCATGCAAATGAGTGACGAGTTTTGCCACAACACCGTTGGTGTATTGTCAGAGCTCTCGTTTTGTGCTGGGGCAGAGATGAAAGGTGTTTAAAATCGCAGTGACAGGCACTGAGGCACCCACTTTTCTCATGTGGCGTGACACCACTGACCTCCCTCTTTTCCTCTCAGCCACCCATGAAATGGTCACATGAGGGTAAAATGTGCCTCAAGCCAGCTAAAGCGTGGAGGGGCACACTAACCTCGATTCCTAGAACTCATCATCTCCCCTGATCAGTGCGTTCTCTGGAGTTCAGAGAAACCTGCCCGCGCTCTCAAATCCCTGAGCGGGACCTCACACGCTCGCGGGCCAGACAGTGACGCTGGAGGGTCTATTTCATGGTCGTGCTCACTGAAGTGAGAGTCAGAGGAGGATTACCCTGTAAAAGCAGCCCCCTTTTGTCTCAGCGCTGGGCCCACTATGGCCCACTGAAAGCCCGCCAAGACTCCTCACTCCTTCTCTATGGCCAACCCACTGAACTAGATACCCGCTTGATCCGCTCTGCGATTGAGTTGCATAAGGCGCACTGGAAAGAATATGCAGTCATATTTGTGATCTAAGTTACACCATTATAAAACAGATCCATGCAATCTGATCAGTACAGTTGTTGCACAATACCTGTGTTTCTCTGCTGACCACCAGAACCGCGTTTGCTTTACTCCATGTTTTGGCGAAGGAAATGGAATCATGGAGTTATATAACAGCTAGTTCCGACCACATCATTTAATTGGTTGGAAAGCATTTAATCTGGGTGGTTAGATTTAATAAAACAGTGGAGTTTTTTTCTCAATGTAAATAAACTCTTGAACACCACAACAACAGAGGCTTCACTTGTAAGCAGCCTCTTGGTTTCTGCCACTGTTACCATTTATTCTCTTTCTAATGGTGGAATTGAACACTGACTTCATCTGAGGCAGTCAAGGCCTTCAGTTCCTCGGATGTTCGTCTTTGTGGCTTCCTGGACGAGTCGTTGCTGGAGGCACTTGGTGGAATGGCCACTTTGGGATAATTCATTGGGAGATGCTGAGCTTGCGCAAGACGAATTGAGCCTCGTTTTGGTGGTCGGCAAGTGCAGCTGCTTGCAACTGGGGGAGGAGCTGTAACGAGAGCAGTCAAGCCAAGCAGTGTTACTGGTAGCATTTGTGATGGTGGAAAACAAACCTGAAAATGAAAATCATAAACACGATACTACACATTTGAATACTACATGTTTGAGTTGTTAGCCAGTAAGGATTATGTTATCAACCTGCAGTAACTGTGCCAACTTGGCTCTGAAAACTGCAAGATTATAACAATGTTGTGATGTACAGGTAACGTTGATGCAGGCTGAACAATAAATCAGTAATAAAGCAGTAATCAGTCTATGCAGCACCTCATAAAATCAGCCTAGCAGCTTAGAAATGACTTTGTAATACATCTCATTGCAATACATCTCATAGCAATTCTTTTGATCATAGCATAGTGTGCTGCTGATTACGTCTTCACGTGGCTAAAGGTCCTATTTAAATGATAGAGATTCAACAGAGCTAGAAATAATCAAGCCTGGGTGTGTCTAGTCAACCTGATACCAATTGGTAATAACATTCTGTTAACCTGTTAGTTGAAGGACCAGCAGCTGTTGAATCAGTTTTTCTGTAATGGAACGATACATGGGGCATGTCCTATTCAGACACTCTCTTTCGTCCTCCAAGTTTCTTTTCAAGAGCACTGTACTGTATAAAAGCAATAGGAAACTCACATTCTGTTGCTAAACATCATGTGACTGTAATTTTTGTGGATTAGTCATAATTTGAGCTGAAGCACAGCCAGCTCTATCATCGATTACAATCTTGACTCACAGTCTTAACAAAAGAGCCGCACTGAGGCAATCAAACAGAAAATTCTTCATGAAACACATGACAAAATGCGTTTATGAGTCTAGCGGAATCCTGAACCGAAGCCCAAACTGTACCATTTTAAATGGTCCACTATATAGAAAACCTGTTTTACACCAATTTTTGAAATAAGAGTTTGATGTAGCGTGAAAACATATAAAGACACAAAACCATTCCGTTGAGAATTCAGGGTTTTGAGATTATTTTTACCACAGTCAAACTCCACCCATTCACAGTAAAGTTAAGAAGCATGCCAACTCTGACCGCTTTATACAGAGCAGCCAATCAGAACAAAGTACATTTACATATATCAGTAACAAACAGTCTTTTTAATTCTACTAGATAAACAGAGATAGTCATGTAATTATGTTTTTTGGAATGAAAAGTCATACATTAACTTGTGTGGACATTACAGGAATAATAAAGTCCATGAAAAATGTGGCATATGGGCTTTTTAAGTGAAGCTCTAGTTAAAAACCAGAGCTGTAAGCTGCTCTTCCACTGTGTACAGTACAAGTGACCTATTTTCGAGTGTCTTCCCACCGTTGTGTCTGGCTCTCAGCTCGGCTTATCTCTCAGGCCGCCCGGCACGAGGATCGCTTTTATCTCGTCAAGGTTGTCTGCTGATGGGAAGTATCTGCAATCAAGAATGTAAGTGTGAAAAAAGGTGCTCTTACTTCCAGCATTGATCGGTATTACCAGACTGTACATGAACGAGGATGGTGAGTATATATATATAATTACATATTTTTTTTGTGCATTCTTTCAGACTATGTGTGAACTCTTGTGCCCTGCAGATGATGAGTTAACATGCAATTTAGAAACTTGAAACATGTGCCTAAAAAGTAAAAGGTCCCTCAAAACCCTTGTGGATGTTTCTGTAAAATGTGCTACTTCTGTTACTTACTCTTTCAGTAATTCTTCCTTCATTGTGATCACATTTTTTTCAGTGACCCTACAAGAACGCCACATGGTGGCTCAGAATGTTACACTCATTTACGCTACGGTTGTAATTACACTGGCTTTCCTTGTCATTTCACATATAGTCATCTGCAAAAAGTTGTGTGATATGAGTCAAATTATGATTTCTAATCATTTTCAACTCTTGTGCCCTGCAGATGATGTGTGAACATGCAATTTAGAAACTTAACCAAACGTCATCGGACCAGAAATGCCTAAATTTTGCAGTGCAAGACAGCACTACAGGAACCATGTACAGGGAGAAGGAATCTAGACTACATTAGACCTCTGATCAGTCTTCTTTTAGTTTGCGGATTGGTTTTGTATAAGAAATGTAACCATAAAGACGTGTTAAACACTCTTTTTTTTGCCACAGCTGAAGCATCATACAGTTCTGGGTTGAGCTCAGAGTCTTCCAGCAGAAAGACAAAGGCAGCGCTGGGCTCTCCTTGCTGCTGCCGCTGTCCGGCACTAGGGGAAAATGTGCCATGTTGTGTTAGGCGTCCACCAGGCCTGACCTAGTTCCTGAGCACCAGACGTCCCATCACCATGACAATAGTGACAGAAGACCCAAAGCCTTCCAATGAACTGAAAGACAGAAAGAAACGTCGGGGTTGCGCAATACACAGATTTACACTGGCAGGAACCTTAGGGAGCTCTTCCACAACTATGACTTTTTTTTAGGGATTCCTACACACAAATATTTCCCCTGGAACGAAGTAGGCTAGAGCAGAGGCCTCTGGGTGAAGACAAGTTTAGACATCACACCCGTGATACAAGTGAAATACGTCACTGTAACTCTTTAAGCGCATTTACTTTTGGCAGCAACTGTACTTTATTCATGTAGATATGACTAGTGGCGGCTCTAGACCAAAATGACCAGAGGGTCAGCAGGGAGTTTATAGGGGGTTACATATGATGACAAAACAGGTCAATATTTAATTTTAGATCATTTATTTTATATTTAGCTCTTCATTTATTTTCATTACAGTTCTACTTTCGCCTCTTTGCAGTTAGTCCAATTAAGGCTCCAGCTGTTAGGTTTTACAACTGAAGTTTACAATTCGCCCTGCTGGTCTTCAGGTTGCAGATGGGAAGTTAATATTTAAATTATTGTCTGTTCAGAGCAGGGGCCTTACAGAGGCCCTGGCCCACGTAGGCCCCCGTCTAGAACCGCATATGGATATGATTCATACGTTTCAAACTTAAAAGAAAAGATTTTAGAGAAAAAAATACACCCTAGAACACGGCTGAGATGCCGTGAAGCTAATGTGGCTAAAAAGTAAGAGGTCACTCAAAACCCTTGTGGATGTTTCTGTGAAATGCGCTACTTCTGAAACTTACTCTTTCTGTTATCTTCCTTTATTGTGATCACATTTTTTTCAGCGACCCTACAAGAACGCCACATGGTGGCTCATTTACGCTACAGCTTTAATTAAACCGGCTTTCATTGTCATTTCACATATAGTCCTCTGCGAAAAGTTGTGATACGAGTCAAATTATGATTTCTAATGATTTTTAATTTGAAAAAAGGGAAACGTCCTTACGTATGGAATTGTTCTGCACATTAACCATATGCTGGAAAAAATAAACTGTAAAATGTCCCATGTCTTATGCGCCCCATTTTAACTTCAGCCAGACATGGTTTATCGGCCCAGCCTCCTGTTACACCATGGTTCTGGAGAAACGTTTCATTTCATAGTGTGCCATCAATATTGCTGAAATAAAAAAACTACAAACCTACTCGACTTCACTTGAGTGCTAGGCTAGACTCCAGCAACCCCCTCCCCCCCAAGATCCCAGTGATGAATAAAACAAGTAAATTAAATATAGCAAATAAACAGTAATCATTGGTTCTCTGTAGAGGATGTGTTCCTCCTACTTAGAAAATCAACAGGGGTGCCTACACTTTTGCATATGACTGTAGGGCTGCAGCTGGTGGTTTCTAACAGCAATTCTCACAAGTCACTTGTTTGAAATTAGCACACCAGACACAGAAATAGACCTCCACTCTTTGGCCCATAACCCTTGGGACAGCGTTTGACCCGTCATGAACTCGAACAGCTCTCCTTTTCAGGGAGAGGTTCTGCCGTCAGTGGGCCTATATTTTGGTCCATCATGTCCTCCTAAGAAATTACTGATCTAATCTCTTGTTTATGCGATCTTTATTATTATCATGGCAATCATTATTCCACAAAGACTGCAAATAAAGCCCCAACTTCAGGTCCAGCCTCCTTTGGTATAGACCATCAATCAACTGGGGGGTACTCTGTGACCATCACCCCTCTAAAGCACATTGTTCCTTACCAGTTTCAACTGGTTCCAACTGGTTACAATGAGTCCTTCCAACACAACACATGTCATGGTTCACTCTGCCTTTAATGACACTGAAAACACTCTTGCTGTATTGCTGACTTCAGTCCTGGAAAGCTTTCTGAATCTTTCTGCTGCATTTCTGAAATTACCACCAACTTCTAAAGTTCAGAAATCTAAAGGACTTTCATTTCAAATGATTTTTCAGAAGAAAGCAGTAATTTTATGCTAAAGGAGTGTATATACACACTTTAAGAACTCACTCAATGACCAACACTGACTGGGACTCTAACTGTAAGCACTGAGTCATGTGTGACAACAAGCGCAACCAACAAAGAGCAGCTATTCACAGTGCTGATTTAGAAACAGCCTCGAACTAGTTCTGTAGGTCAGAAAAGCCCCCCAGCCAGGTCATTAAGAGGGGCCACTGGAGGATGAATGGAGAGAGGAAGCCCATGAAGGTCAGGAGCACCAGAAAAGGAGAGCGTCCTACGAAACGCTTGAGGGCCAATCAGCATGGAGGGCTGCCAGAACATGTCTGGGAGGAGGGAAGGGGTGCTAAAAAGATGCCCTGGGTCCTGAGGAGGGGGAGGGGCCTTTTCCTAAAATATTAGATAAGATATGCATCTCATGGCTACTTTTCAATCAGTGCTTCCTCAGCTCCTCCGCCTGGCTCTACTTTTAGGAAAGCACAGTCAGCTTCGTATGGCAGAGACACATTTCTGAACCGCTGTAGAAAGTTGTGGCCTTTTATGAGCTGGTGCTGTCACACAACCCTATATTTCCAAACCCATAGACTGGAATGGAAATGGAAAGATCATTCTTAACATGAACGTATATTAATGTAGCAAGACTGTATTCCAGTGATTTTTAACGGATTTTGTTTCTATTCTGTTCGAGAAATGTTCACACTCTTTCAAATGGCCAGAAATGGGGAAATTCTTGTATGAGGTGATACTGGAGCTTAATACGGAAAAGAAAAAGCAACGATCACACAAACGAGAAGATGTGGATAAAATATTTCATGGTTCTTTTACAGCATACAAAGTTCTATATAGACTGTAATGAGAGACAAAGCAGAAGAGCAGAAGGTCAGAGGGCTCTCTCACACACACACACTCACACTCACACACACACACACACACACACACACACACACACACACACACACACACACACACAC
>JBBPDE010000001.1:37674230-37685033 GCA_037974605.1 Nannopetersius ansorgii
CAACTTCCATATGCAATAAACTGATTTTTAAAAAAAAGCATTCAGCAAGAACATACACACACACACATATACACACACACACACACACACACACACACACACACACACACACACGTACACACACACATACACACACATATACATACACATATACACACACACACACACACACTCACACATACACACACACACACACACTCACACATACACACACACACACATGGAATGGAGCTCTGTAAACAGAGACAACTTGAGGGTGAGGTGATTTACTTAAACAGTAAAGTGTTTTCATGACTGTTCTTCACTAAGAAAAATAACGGATCAGAACAGCCACCAAGAACAGAGAGATCCATGACGACACCACAGAGTTAGTACAGCGTCTACACGAATCCCCGATTCACCCTTTCACACTTCTCTCTTTATGTCACCAGAATGGGGTAAACATTCTGGTGCATTCTCATAAACAGCGCAAGTCAAAAGTCTGGGCACGCCTTCTCACAAAAGAGATCCTCTTATTTTTAAGATTTGCATATTTTACTCTAAAAGTGGAGATTAAAACAACACAATAACCCAGAAATTGTGCTAAGATCAAAAATGGATGAACATTTGTTCCATGGTTTCCTCAACACTGTCCCATTTTGCATTGATGAATCCTGGTGCACTCGTGGTATTCTCTGTTTCAAGAGGAGCTTTCTGGGATGATTCTCCACCAGTTTTGAAGGTACCTTTTTAAGACTAAAAGTTAAAAGCTGAAAACTGCTGGTAGACTAATTGTTAGGGGAGTTCGCCCTGTGATCAGAAAGTTGTGGGTTCGAATCTCAAGACTGCTAGTGGCACCTCTGAGGTTCCCTTGAGTGAGTCACCGTCCCCACACACTGCTCCCTGGGCGCTGTGTTCCTGTCTGCCCACTGTGTATGGGTTAAATACACTGTGTGCTCTGGTGTGTTCAGGTATGACAGAATGGTCACTTTACTTCTTGGAGGTACCTAATGAGTGTCGGCCCCATTACTGAGAGACTCAGAGTTAAATCCCTGAAACTGCCACAGCCATCCACCGTCTCCTCTCAACACCTAATGCGAGTGACTGTTAGTTGAAGTAACAGAATTGGAACCTAGTGTTCTGCTCCAAGTGTGTTGAACTGCCCTATGAAACTACATTAGCAGCAGTTGGAACAGATGTGGTGATGCATGATGTGACCAACACACATTAGTCTTCCATGTTAGTGGCTGGAACAAGACAATGCTGTTGAAACTGAAACTGATTTTAAACTAAACTTTAATTCCAAACATTTAAGAATGAGCTTCTAAATGGAAATGCGTTTGAGATGAAGAAAAACATACATTCGCTAAAATGCGGCCAGACATTTGGTGGCACTGGCACTGCGCACTCTGTGTCACAGCCAAGTTTTCTACGACTCCCATGTCACCGTGGGCGGAGACCCTGCCCAGGTTCACGTGTTTATGAAGGCGGGCATTATGCAGCATGCACTTTGGTGTTTTGTGTTAACAGCCATTACTACATGGAAAACATCTTGTCATGAGGGAATTACAGAGCCCTGCGCTTTCCTGGGCTGCTCCACAAGCCTGTAATTTCAGTTAAGAGGCGGTTTAAGACACACAGAGAGACCCTGCCACATGTCTGTCACTGGGACTTTATGGGGGCATTGTTGTTGTAATTGCAGCCCTCCCTTGCGAGTAAACGACAAATTAGCTCAAGGGGTCGTATCCCAACCCCCCCTTCACAGTGAGCCTTTAAAGCCCCTGCCTCCGCCGGTGCTGAGAAAGTGTCGAGGTACGGCTTTCACAGAAGAAGCACACAGGGCCTTTCTTTTCAACAGTCCAGCCTGCAAATGAAAGCCTGACTTTGTGGCCAACAGCTTGAGGATTACAGGGGTCATGGTTTTCTTCTTTTTTTGTTTCCATTTGACGTTTTCTTGTTAAACCTTTTAACTCTTACATAAGATCTGGTCTGAACATAAGGTGGGTGCTGGGTGATATATCGTCTATACTGGGATATTGCAACCACTGTGACTGGTTTTCAGGGCATTGCATGATACAGACCAGATTAACTCTCACACGCAAAAGACATTGTACATTTTTTCTAAAAAAGAAAACCTTAAATCAAGTCTTTTTTTCCCTGAAAATTGCAGGGACATGATAATGAAGCTCTAATGATGTTAGAAAACGTCTTTTGCAATCTGGTCATTCTCTTTCACTACTATTTGTTTGATATAATGAGATAACTGGTGAAGGAGATCTATAAGATTATAGGTTTGAATGCACTGCATTATAGGTATTGTACTGAATGCTGGGGTCTTTGAAATTGCAGTCATTTTGTAGTTTGGCCACTCATTTTTTTTGTTTTATAAGTGAACAGTCTGCAGTAAATGCCATGTACTTCACCAACATTCCAGTCTAACTCATTGTTTGGACAGGGAGAAGGGCCAAGCTTGAGGGCAGAACCTCAGAGCAGCACAAACGTCTGACCCTGCGGTTTGTTAGACGGAATAGAATGGAGGCAGAAATCAGGAAACGAAACACCGGTAAACAAAATTGTAGAAACTTGTATTTGAAATATGACATAATCCATACTTTATGCCGGAAGACAATAGTAGCTTGTTAAGCTCTTCTGCTTGGATTGTGCCAGCATTTTGGAGCATTACACTGCTTCCAAGTTTTCCAAGTTTGCATGTTTGTTTGTTTTTTTTTTTTTCATTTTTTGAGTACACTGCATTTTATGTCAATTAATGTGAATCATGGACCTGCTACACTGGTTAGAAATGCTAAAAGTAATAAGCTATGAAGACCCACAGATTCACACTGCCATGCCAAATTTCCAGACACAGCAAAATGGTGTGTGGTTATTTAATCCCTATATCACTACAAATATAGACTTGTGTGTAACGTATGCAGTTAATGAGGGTATTCTCATGTTTTAATTTGTGGTTTTCTATATGTTAGCCTACAATAACCAGCCCAAAATATTACCAACCGACCAGGAAGTCTCCCAAATCTAACAATTTCCCACTCTGGAATTGCTACTTGCAATGCAACTAAAATGAATATAACCGACTCCTGAGTGGCTGACCAACTCACTCACTCGTGTTTAGCGGGCAGAACATACACCACAAGGGGGCGCCAATAGTACCCAAAAGCTTTTATTGCTTCATAAGAGCAGTCTTTGCATTAGTGACACAGTTTGTCCTTATGTTTATTACCCCTATTTACAAACATTTAAACACAATCTGATATTTACGTTTATAGCATTTAGCGACTTCCATTCTCTAACTACAGGGGTCAGTCTCCCTGGAGCAACTTGGGGTTAAGGGTTTTGCTCAGGGACCCAGTGGTGGTGCTGAAGCCATGACCTCTTGGTCACGACCCTCTAGGCCACCACCACAAAATAGCTGGAAAATATCATGACACTGAATTGTTTACCACTAAGTAATACCCTTTGCTATGTTATAGGTCAGTGTCTCCTAGCACCAATCCTGGAACAAGCCTGGCATGTGAAAACATTCTGCTTATGTATTTTTAAGGAAAATGCATAAGAAGCAGAGTTTGTTTTGCTGTTCATTCATCTCAGAGCATGGGAACCTAAATTCTGTGAATTTGCATGAGTCATGTGGCTCGGTCAGTAGGAAACAAGTGGGTGGAATTGGACACAGAGTCAGTGCAGTTTTGGCAGACCCAAGAACGATTTGGTCATCTGTCTTACTGTATATGAAGTCTCACAAGCAAACTGGCACATAGAAAAGGCTCTTATTCTGTTGGCATTATATTGTATACAGTATAGTCCTGCACAATTATATGTTGTCTTTGTCTTATTGAATTGTATCTCTTGCGTCTTACACAAAGGCAGTATTCCATGGCTAGGACAAGACTGATCTTTTTGATCTTGATCTTCTGTCTCACATCTTTTGAAACGGAATGGCAGATCAGTGATGAGAGTAGGACTCTTTACCTAAATGTACCAAAAACCAGGATCATACATAGACAGACTCCATGGGCGGCTGAAACCCTCCCGGTCCCTTGATTGCTGTGTATAAAGATGGTGTTTCATATGGCCATTCTTCAGGATCTATTTTGCAAGGGAACAGAACTTGTAGGTTGGCTAGGGTTTCTGGAGCCACATCACTTTCTGGCAACCCCCACTAATGCAGAACCAAACCCCTAGGCAGATTTTACTTCTGCCGACTCTGACTTGGTGGAGGACGTACATATTCTTTAAATGCAATTGTGATGAAGTTTCTTCAGTTTCATTTGTTAAATCAGAGAGAAAAACTGCAATAACAGACAATATGCTCTCTACCTTACAGTAGATACTGGAGTGACATGAAGCAGAAGAGTCCTATCACTAACCCACTTTCATGAAAACATCTAGAACACACAATCACAAGTTATTTTTCTGTTTTAAATGTGGCCTGGATAAGCCAACATTTGGGGAGTCAACCACCAATGAGACCCTGCTTAGAGGTCAATGGGTTTATGACCTTGTACTTTGTCAGTAAGGCTTCAAATCTGCTTGCTTATTAGTAATAAAACCAGTATTTTATCCTCCCTTGTAAAAACTTCTATCTGAAACATGATTAGACCGTCACTGTTGATAATTGCTATGTCTTTTGTATCCTGAGTGTCTGCAATCTGCCTAAAAGGATTTGCCTTATGGAGACACCATGATACATGATATCATTTATAAAGGTCATGTAAATATGAGTTAATTTAGTGATAATATAATTATATAGTGATTTTCTATCAAAAGTCCTGATAGAAGACTTCCGGGTTAAGGAATAAATTTACCTCTTTGCTGAATGTTAAGCTGCACAGCTGCTCGAACTGAGCCAACAGGGCTCACAGCCTGGCACTCGTACTGGCTCTGGTCATGAGGGGCCACCCGGGAGATCCGCAGGGTACCAGTGGACAGGACTACATGGCGCCGGTCATTTGGAAGAGGGCTGCCTGTGACAGAAGAAGAGAAGATTTCATTAGACTGGTGATATTATGAATTTGATAATAAATTTTGTTCAGTTACTTTACATTTTTAAGTAGTAAAAAGGTGGTAATGCAAAAAATAACTTGGTAATGCATCAATAGAGTAAAGTTAAAATGTTTTAAAATGTATTAAATGATGCATTTACATACAAATGATCCAGTATAACTCAAACGTCCAACAAAATTACAGCAGTAACAACTGCTGGAAATTCCATTATATCACTAAGTATAGAGTCCATTCATCACACTCACCGCTCCGTGTCCAGGCTATGACCGGCTGAGGGTAGCCCGTGGCCTCACAGTGGAAGTCCACCGTATGGCCTTCCAGTACAGACTGGTCCTGAGGCGTCACTGTGAACTGGGGGACAGCTGGGGGAGAAACATACACAGAGAGGTGCAACTGATTTATAGTAAGACCAACTCAGCAGTAGTTTTAGAAGTGAGAGAGTAAACAGAGTTGAACCTTTGTTGTTTTCTTTATTTTCGTTTATCTTGTGGCCTATATGTTCCCACTGATGCACAGCACTTCAGCACAACTTTAACAAAAATAACATATTACAAGAACATTGATGTTAATTATCTGATGTTAATTATTAGATTATTTTATACCAGCTCTAATAATATCCTTCCTTGATTGAAAAAAACGACTTGTGCTGTTTCAAGACGCTGATCTTACCCTGCACGATGATGTACGCAGTGGCGTGAATGGTGTCCACGTTGTTGCTGGCGAAGCAGGTGTACTGGCCCCCGTCAGCCTGGTTAACGTTCTGGATGTAGAGCCCCCCCGAGGGGGTGATGTTGATGCGGGCATCGCTGGGAAGTGGGCTGCGGTCTCCTCTGGTCCACGACACCCGCGGGTGAGGCTGACCTGTAGCGCTGCACTCCAGAGTCACGCTCTCTCCAACCAGCACCTCCGTGTTCTGGGGCTGGATCACAAAACTGGGCCGAGCTGCGGGTTACAAAGCAGAGGGACGCACTTTCTTTTTGGCTACTGAAAGGCAAACACTGAAAACAAGACTGAAATCACAGGAAGCACATCTTCACAGCAGCTGTTGCTAATTAGGTTCATATTCAAGTGTGGAAATAATTTCTTTCACGTAACAAAGCCACAAATCTAACTTTCCCTAAATGTGATGCAGATTTTATTTTTAAACACAAAAATCTATGCTTCTTGACCAGCTGCATAACCAAGAGCACCCATAATGAGAGGTATTTATGTGTTTCTCTACTTATTTTCCATTACACTTTATCTCATATTGTCAATACATCATATTTTCATTTTGAACCATTTCTCTCAGTCTGTTCATCATGATGACACAGTGACCGAAAGTAGATGGCAGCTGATATTTTCCAAAAAATGAAGAAAAAGAAAAATGTGACATAAATGGAGGTGAATTTTGTAAGAATGTCATAAATTTGGTAAGATGGTGCTGATTTACATCTAGCTCAAGCTGCATATTCATACGGTCTATCTGGGTTTGCTACTATGTTCAATGTCGAGAAATACTACCTTAGACTTACTGTGAATTTGGGCTTTTTTTATTTAAAAGCCTTTGACATCCAAGTTGGCCCTTCGGCTTTTAAGAGATCTGTTGTATTAGACCCAAACAAACTGTTGCAGCTGCACACAGACATTTAAAGTAATGGTGCTGTGAAATATAATGTGACCTTGGGGTCAGCTTGCCTTCCTTAGATAATGGTACAAATAAGCATTTAAACAATTTGAAACGACTAACAGCCTAGCAGTACACTGTTGTCGTGAGGAAGGGGCTCTAATGTGGTGCTTTAATGCTTGAGCTATTGACAGGCATTATTATCTATAAGTTATCGACAGGTTTGCCATCCAAATCAATTTTATGACCAGTCTTCAATGCATCTGAGCAGTAAGTTTTACAAAATCAAAGTTCGCTCAACCAGTTTGAAGTTTGGGAAACTTCGTACAGACAGATTATGACGTACATGGGACAACAGTGAAACATATACAGTGATGCCGAAGGCACAAACAGGAAGTTCTGAACATCTGGTAGATCTCAGCCTCTAAACTGGAAGCCAGAAACTCCAAGGGCTCTCAGTTTATCACTGAGACTGGAAGCAGAGGCTCAGGCAGAGGAAAAGGGGCTCACATGGAGTGCCGAAGTAGCGTAAGGTGACCTCTCCGGTTTTGACCTCTCCAGCAACATTTTTGGCCATGCACTGATAGACGCCCTGGTCCGTCTCCCTTGTGTCCTGAATCATCAGGGTGCCGTCTTCCAGAAGATTCAGACGGGAGTCATCTCGCATGTCTAGGGCATTGCTGGAAAAGCAAAGGAGGATAAAAGTTGATGAGGATACCTTTGTAAACCATGTGTGTGCCATCATGTCAAAAATACGTCGCTTTGGATAAAAGTACATACCAAATTAATGTAATTAAATTAATGTAACACATTCTTTACTTCTTGTATAATATTACAATGCATTTGTTGCAACAGTGAATAAATACAAAGTAATTATTAATTTAATACATACTTTAATTTATTAGTTTTGTACAGCATTTTTAAAATAAATGCTCAGTTCCTGGAACATGAGGTTTCTACTATGGCCTGTGAAACTCCCATTCATGAAAGGGTTAGATAATGTAAATAATAGGCTAACAGCTGCTCTTACTTGTTTCTCAGCCAGATGATCTGGGGTTTGGGATTGCCCTCAGCCCGGCACGTGAAGTACACAGTGTTCCCTGACGTCACGTCCACATCCTGTGGCTCGGACGTGATCCGGGGCACCTCTACAGACAGAAGAGCGGCAATGGGGGGTTGGGGGATGGTCAACAGAAAATGGGGAGAAGAGAGGGGGGCAGGGATGGAGAGCAGACGAGAAGGAAAGAAAAAATTTGTAAGGTTGGACTACACTTAAAAATTCTTCGGGACATAGAACAATCACTTTTAGTTCTGTAAAGAACCTGTCAATGGATTCTTTTTACAAAATAATTGCTCTTATAACTGATGTGTGCACAATTTTTTTCAGAATGTAAAGAACAGAAAGGTTTTCCTATTGTATGCCTATCTAGGACCCTCTAGGTTTCAGAGTGCAAGAAAGCTACTAAAAGAATCACTCCATAGAAGGCTGGCGAGTCGGTTGATGATGATGTCCATGCCAGCTGGACAAAGCTTGTTTCTGCCGCAGGGCTCCCTTGGCTGTCTGACAGGGCAACCATAATGTCTCGGCTCAGCACCAGCCCAACAGTGACTGTGGACATGCTGACATCCCCTGTGTGCCAAATGTTGGGGTTTACCCAGCACTAATGCCATTACATCCATTACAGCGTGTACCAACTACCGCCTGCAGAGCTGCAGTAGAAGCAGAACCAGCTTCTCAGCCAATGCTTCAGTTCACCTTAGGATTCCTACAACAGAAACAGGTTCGTGGTGGTTTCTCACTCCATTTAATATCAATAAGACCAGCTGAAAATCTGAAACCCCAGCCAATTCATCACTGTATTCTGAGCGGAGAGAGCTGAAAGTAGCAACTTCTAGTCCAATTCCACCCACCAGCTTGGAGCGCAATCAAATATACTCCCAACACTGATAGGAGGAAGGTTAGCTCATGCTACTAGTTGTGATTAAGAAGGTATATGTTTGCCAGATTGCACAGATGAGGGCATTAACGACTCGATATGAGTCGACTAGTCGGTCAGCAAGTTCGAAGTCGAGTCCACCAGTCATTTGATGACGTCATCACACATGCAACGGAGGAAGACAGGCGTCCAACACTGAGAAACTTTTATTAAAGTTCTTTGTAATATTAACAGGCATCTTGACAATGAAACAACTTGTCGTTGCAAACTTAAGTGTACAACTGAGTGGGAACAGTGTAAGCTGCAGCAGCACGACTCTCTGCAGTGCTAGCATTAGCCATGTTATCTAAAGCAGAACGCCGGTACTGTTACAGTACTTGAACACTGACTTGCAGGTTGTGCAGATCTCCTTGCTGTTCGTGTGTCTAGAGTGGGGCACCAATTCGTGCCTCTCTGATGCGTTTATGCACCCATATTAAACCGTTCCCGCTCTACAATCTCAACATGCCACAGTGGTCATGGCTGTGTGGGCTCAGTCTTCCCTCTCTGCGCTATAGACTACCGCGCGCCCCGTTAACACTGAGCGACACTGTAATTACAGCCCTGTTCGCCAGCCACACTCAAACTGCACCAGCCCGCCACACAGGCCTGCTGCCTGCCAGGGTGGCAGCTCCTCTCTGCCGCGCCATGTTTTGACAGCTGCTGGTGCTGGCGGTTGTATTGTTCCTGCGCAGAGAGAGGGGGAAGAGTGCAATAGTGTCCAGAGGCAGGCGTTCCACTATAGAGCCTATGGAGACATTAAGGGATGGATTACACTAACAAGCACGGGCAAGCCTGACTAGGAAATTAGCTACAGTGGTTTGTGTCGCCCATGTGGCAAATGGGCAAGCACTGTGTGTTCCCGAATCCGTCTAAAGGAAAAATGTGGACTACATAGAACAACTTGGAGGTGGCATGAAAGAGTCCAAACTCTTTGTTAGCGAAACCTGAAGAAACTCGCTCAAGAATAGGAAAAGGCCCCTGTTGCTAGGCAGAGGAAATAACTTTATCCAACATCTGACTGATATCAGTGAGTTGACAGCCCTGCCTCCCGAGAAAGCCCTGTAGGCTTGACCTTCATTTGCTTAGCAGATGCCGGAGACTTGGGGAGCTGAGCTTGACCCACTACTTGGTCTGGCAGAACAGTCAATGAGTGGGAGGCTGAAAACCCTAACAGTTCTACATCTGGAAACTCACTCTTACACACCCTGCTAAACCACCGCAGCATCTGTTGCACATGCTTTCAGATCCCCTGAATATCACAAGCAACACGAGGCAGGGGGTATGAATGGCATTGTTCAGCTCCTATTACTTTACACTTGTTTTCTGTGAGCACAAATACAGTGTGCGTGAGATTGGAAACACAGTACACCAGTAGGAACGATATCCATGGTGTTATATAATTAGTAGGACTGCCATGATCATGAAATCTGAAGATTAGTTACCATATAAATAACTGCAGCTAAAGTAATTTAATAGTATTTTTCTACTAAAGTACAAACCTGATATTAGCAAATTGGCTGGTTTATATTCATGGTTCCTGGTTACCTTTTCTTTGTAGTAAACATTACATTATACAATAAACTGGTGCATATACACACTGGTGTGGTCCATCAGTTTATAGTACAATGCAGACTAAAGTAAAAAAAATAAGCAAAAAGAATGTATCCTCACACTTAGCAGTAGATACTTAGCTAGTAAACAAACGAACTATGTAATGTATATTTGGCACTAACCTCTAAAAGCGTCACAACATGATGATAGAAGCGTCTCTAATAAAAGCCAATAAACTAATAAAAGCGCAGCAAATTTACAAGCTGCTTGTCATGGCCTAGGGCATGTATAAAATCTAATCCAATACAAACTGCCATTATCAGGTGATTATGTAATATCATTGAATGCTAAATAATCATAATTAGTAGAGATGCTCCAATCAGGATTTTTGGGGCCGATCACCAATTACCGATCACCAAGATCATGATCTGCGATTGCCGAACACTGCTGATCACAGAATGGCAGGGGAATGGGAATCTTTTATCTATAATCTAGCAGAGTTAGAGCATTAACGCTAGCGTTAGCATTAGCGGTAGCGTTAGCATTAATGCTAACGACCTCTAACGTTGCTTCTTTAAGCCTTGTCTGGTAACAATTGACTCCGTTTTGTGGCAAACAGTCACAAACCAAGAAATAAAACCCCTCTAAGTTCATCCCCATGAATTCCAT
>JBBPDE010000001.1:37701304-37713485 GCA_037974605.1 Nannopetersius ansorgii
ACATTACAGTGATAGGAAACTGCTTTTTAAACACAGTCACTGCATTTTTCCAATATACTGCAGTCCGTGTTCTGGAAAACAGTGAGGAAAAGTGTGCTGACGGAAACCGGAAGTGGCCTGATTACGAATGCAGTCAATCTCATTAGCTCTAGTGAAACAGAGTCAATAAACACATTAAGTTGTTTACACTGTGATTGTGGAGATATAAACTGGTAAGCCACTTACTGGATTTGCAGCTTTCCTTAATTTCACCGGCCTTTTAATCCAGCAGACAGTAGGTAATAATAACCTGGTGGTTGTTTATAACAATGGAGTCAAATTCCCTCATATTATGACCTGTATTGAGGTAAGAATGGGCTTTCTGGCATAAATCTTATTATTGAACACCAAAGACTGTCAAACTGCCACCATGCAGAGATTTGAAGAGCATTTTAACACCCCCAGCCATAATCTGCCTCTTAAATCGACCAGAAAACTTGGAATTTTCTACCTCAATGTATCTCTTGATGCTACTGGCAGGAAGACACACACACACACACACACACACACACACACGGTTCCAATAGTTATGACTAGTGGCCGTTTGCCACAGATTGTGCACTTTCCTAGAAACACATTTCATCTTGATGTTCTTGGCCAAGACCAGTTTAATTCAACATGAAATGTGTTAGGAACCCAATCACATGTTCGTAAAAGTCAACACCTTCTACCAGCTCTACAGAAACTATGCCAATGCATTTGGTCTCATAATTCAACCAGGAGTCTGGAGAGTGTAGAAAGAAAAGCCTCTGTACGACCTCCAAGACATACAATGTACTTCAGTGCCACGCGTAAGGCGCTCGGCCTAATTGCACTATTTGTATGAAGAACAGTTTGAATTCTGTAGTTTCAAACCCTTACAAGTGAAATTTCTGCAGAATTAAATCATGAAGATCTAAACAAACTGGTTCAGGGTGGGTTTGATGTGAAATGCGGCGTTATAAATAACCACTGCCAATCAGAATCGTTCACAGTGGTGGTGAATGGAACCGGATGTCTGAATTCACAGAAAGGCATTAAATGAAATGGTAAAGAACATGCTGCCCAATGCAGGAAAACCTGTCCAAAAAAAGCTTTAAATCAAATTTTTGATGACTTCGAACATCATCTACTTAATTGAAATCTAGATAAACTCACTTAGCACAGAAAATCAAATGAATTCACAAAATATGTATTGTATTCTGATGACTTCTGGAAACAAACCACCTATGCAAAGAAATGTGATTTAATGTTTACAACAGACGCTTTTATCCAAAGCGACTTCCATTCTCTTACTACAGGGGACAATCTCCCTGTAGCAACATGGAGTTAAGGGTCTTGCTCAGGGACCCAGTGGTGGTGCTGTAGGTAGGATTCGAACCCATGACCTGTTGGTCTTGAGGCAAGTATCCTACCAACTGAGCTACTTCCACCTACACATCAAATCACATCAGACCTGAAATAACAGCAAAATTATTTGAAAATTTCCCTTTAAAAGGTGCATTAAAGCTAGACAAAGAGCTGCAAAAAAAGACAAATATGACAAAGTGTCAGGTGGCACTCCTAATAGAGAGGGTTTTGTTTCACACTGAAGGGCTCCTTGATTTTGGGGTCAAGCCAATAGAGCCCTAAATGACTCTACTGTAACCAAAACATGCACTGCAGTACCATACATACAGCACATTAAAAAACATTAACCCAAGCTGATACGGGACAATGAGACTGGGAGAGGCTCGATTCAAGCTTCATAATTACCGAGGTTAACTGAATGAATCCGCAAGGTTAACGGAGTTTTAGGCAAAAGCCCATTAGAGTGGAACACTGGGAGGGACCCCCTGTGAGATTAGATTTAGAGAGGCAGTCACTCATTGTTTCATGGGCAGGCTCTGTTTATGCAGCCTGAGCTTTGCTCTCTTGGCAGAGCGCTTAAGATTTAATGGAGCTTGGATTCATTAACCAGGTGCCAGGCCTCAGAATGGCAAAAATCAAAAGCACATAATACTAATAAGGGCATGTGCTCTCAGAGAGCGCGCCAGAGCGGCTGAGTCAAAGCTAAACATAGAAAACCGAAATACACTTTTTATAATATGCCAAAATACACACTACATTTGTGAACAGTGCCATGAAAAAGCGTCTTTATTTTTACATGTTTATCACAAAGGTTTCATATTCTAACACACATATAAGACAAAAACACAAACAATGTGATGATTTTAAATGAGCATTTCATTTATTGAAGGAAACATGTAATTCAACACCAACTGGCCCTTGTGTGAAAAAGTAATTGCACCCCCAATAAATCAAAATTTTGCTGATAATTTGGATCCCCGGAAAACAACAACCATGCGTCATTTCTTCTATGACGCTCCCTCTAGCCTCAATTACAGTGCCAATCTTGTCAGGCAAGGATTACAACAGGCCATTTCAGATGCCCTCTTCCATTAACAACGTTATTCCACCAACTTCTACTAGCTTTTGTTTAAGTCAAACACAACAGTGATGCTTCCACATTCCAGCATGACACTGTAGTGCACATGGGCCCAAATCTGGATCAACAGATGTAACAGAACACTGTGAAGAAACATCAAACCTCATTCTCAATTCTCAAGTAGATTCGGACTGAAACGTACCAGAATTCAAAATACAGCACAAGTGCTTTTAACTGTTATTTCTCACATTAAAACCGCTTATCTAGTGTAAAAGTAAGTGAAAAATCTGCAGATTCCAAGCATGCATCCCTAGAAAACCCCATTAATTGCAGCCTCAGAATGATCAGAGAACTGAAACCTTTAATATTAATCTTACAGCATTATTTAATGCAATTAAGGTCAGAGATACCATTCAGAATCCATTTGCATCCAAGGCTAACGCACAGAGACATGTTACATAATTTCCAAACGAAAACAGTAATATAATGACCTGGCTTTTACTCTTTTCCTGCATCTGGATGTACACGTACATCTGGCCGTCAACTGTTGCCAACTGCTACAGCATGGAGTTTGATTGCTTGACATCACAGTACCTGGAACAACATTTTGTCTTAACACACTTATATAGCATATCATAGAGTGAAAAACCACTAGCAGTCTGATGAACTGCACTGGATCAAAGCAACCATGAACTTCAAGTAACTATAATGTTAACAGTTGAGCAAGGCATCAAATTCATGCCTCAACTCAAAGCAAACATCTCTTGCAACTGGATTCGGAGCAGATTCCTGATGAATTTAACAGCTCCTGCTCTTGTACAGCCGGTTTCCTGAGGTCATGCTGCATTGCAACCTTGTCTTCGCAGAAATGATAGGCTGCTGGGGAACAAGAATGTGACGTGGTCTAAAGCGAATCAGCGGCGGCAGTCGGAAACAGGATGCAGCAGCACTAGTTCTTGAAGGACCGCTGCCTGCCAAAGGGATCCCACAGGGGGAAATTCCGCCGTTCCAGCATCAAGCGTGATAGTGTTCAGAACGACAGCACAGCTAACAATTCACTCTCCTCTGAAGACTTCTAAACCGAGGTGCTGTGAGGTCTGAGCTTGAAAAGAGGGCGGAAAACTGTCCATGGTCATACGCTGCTATCTGCCTCTTGTGCAATATCATACTTATGGTGCAACACTAGTCACTCTGGAAGATTTACATCCCATTCACACCCTACTGCTACACTGTTATATTGTCTATTTATTGCTTTTTTTCTCTGTCATAACTTGAATTTTGTTGAATGCTGCTATATGCTGCACTGTGGTCCATGAAGAAACATTGTCTCATCACACTATGCAAGGTACACAGCCGCTTATGACAATGAAGTAACCTGGAACTCTGATATAAAATGTGAAATGGATCACGGTTGATGAAGTTAAACTGTTGCTTCTGAGTAGATCGGATGCCTTCACAGCAGTGGTAACAGAAACTAATGGTCGCAATGTCACCAAACACATTTAGAAATCAAAGCAGATCCTTATACTCATGTAAAGTCATAGTCATGAACACACCACCGCACACAGTGTGAACAATGTGTGGGCAGCCAGTGACGCAGTGTCTGTGGGGGCTGCTCCCCATAAACACTCTTCTACATGTGTTCATATGTGATGATGATGATGATGATGATGATGATTGCAAAATAGTAAGGATGAACTGATCATGACTGTTAACACCGGATTACTTACAGTATAGTGGGTAAGATACTTGCCTCTGGAACAAGAGGTCATGGGTTTGAATCCCAACACCACCACTGGGTTCCTGAGCAAGACCCTTAACCCTATGTTGCTCCAGGGAGACTGCCCCCTGTAGTTATGGAATGGAAGTCCCTGCTAAATTCCGTAAATGTAAAAACAGCTTCAGCTATCAGGCAACGCAATCAGAACCATTTCATGTAGTAACTTTCTCTCACCGTTCTGATTCAGCAAGCATATGTAGAATTCTATTATAAACATCGAAAACTCTGTTCACATGAGCTGTTTATTTTTCGAACATTAACTAATGAATAAGTTAAGATTCTGAAAAATTTGTACAATTTGTCTTTATTGATGCAACCTGGGATTCCACCAGAATTGTGAAAGCACATTTTAAGACCTAGGTGTATGTTTTTTTAAACATGTGCATATGATCTTGTATGTTTTGGCTTCATTTTCCAATTTTTAACTTGACATCGATTGGTTTGTAGACGTGCGAAAATGGTCCTTCATATTTGTTGACGCATCTCCTTTTCAGACGGCATCACACACCTTTACACGCCGCATCCAACATTTCTTTATCTAGAGGTGGCTTTACTCTGTTTCTGCACTTTTTCAAGTTGACTTTTGATTTCCTTAAATATCAAATTACAACGAATCCTATGCCAGCAGGGTTTACTTTTACTTCTCTTCCAGTACCTTTTTTTTCAATAGCCTCTCTCAATTTCGGGTCCAAATGTGTTTTCATGCTGCAACAAACTGAACCATGACTCGTGTTCTGCACCAGAACCACCTCTTTTAGTCAGACCAAATTTTGGTCCTTTGGTCTGGACCTTGGCCTGGGGCACCTTTCACATCTACTGTTTTGGACCAGATTAAAAAGTTTTATACAAAATCATGAAGGTGTGAAAGCATCATAAGTTCTAAGGCTGGTCCAGGTTTTTGGTTACAGGCTTTGATTATTATTGGTCTTAAGGAGAACTACAACACTTTCATAGGTTTAGAACAGCAGGATGTCAAAATAGAGACATTTATCACCATCAGGGGTTTAGGTTAAGATGGTCACTTCTGTTGATTTTTTGAACCACTTCTGTGTTGTTTTATGATGGAAAGCAGCAGTGAGGGCAACATGCAGGCCGAGCTGAGCTCAGTCAGCTTCAGGGAGTTAGTGTGGGACCTTTTTGGAGCTATTGACCCTTCAGAATGTGAAGAGGACCACCAGGGAAGTGGCAGCAGAGGTCTAATCCACTGCCAGAATTCTCCACAACAAACAGGTTTGAGGCTCTGAGTTCCCAGAAACTAGTTGTGCTCAAAAAAGTAGACCATATTTGAGGTGACTCATCGAACTTCTCATGCCTTCATAGCAACATGTTATTGTAAATATTGTTTTTCTCGTTGTCTGTCCATTTAAAGCGCTTCCACACATCTCTCAGACACCTCTGCTCTTTTAGCTTTAATGCTCCTGCAGCTTTAGTATTTCGGTGCTCTGATTTGAAGACGCCTAAACTAAACCAGTTATAATTTATACTTGTAACATTTTCCATATAGCAACAATCCTCGTCCCACTAAGCTCAGTGCAAACCATTTTCTTCTATTTTGTTTTGTTTTTTTTGCAGACTGGACTGAGGACTGTTGCGAATCTCACGCAAATGATGACAGACAGGACCATAAGCAAAACCAGTGAGCATTTGTTTGCCATGTGTGGAACATTCACAGCAGTTAAAAGATAATTTGGGCTTTCACACACACACACACAAAACTGAGTTGTCCAAAAAATCATCCTGGGAATCATAGACGGATGATGTCAAGCTAAACGAGAGTTAAACGAGAACAAGGCTGCCTCCCACATGGTTTCGCAAAACCAGGAACACCCAACTAAACACGTAGCACCATATATCTTCAAGAAAACTTTCGTATATCAGATTTAGGTGAGGGAGATGAACCCCCCCCCCCCACCCCCCCCATCACCCTGCACAGATGTGTACTGAATTATTTCAGGACAGAAAGAACTGATTATCCCGGCTTGGGGAAAACAACCGATACGTTGAACTCATATGCAGAACGCTGGACCAGCGCTTGACTCTGGGGCTTAATACATCAACGCATCATGCAGTGGATCTTTCCAATTATGACAGTGTGATTTAGCAACCTCAAGCCATGATGTCCAAAAAAACACGCCTCTGGTGGACTGTATAGAGGAAACCCCCACTCGGTGCACGATGAGACTTGCATGGACAATGTCCTTTACAAGGTCTCAGGCTGCATCTGGATTTATATTCAGCTCTGTAACAATGTGCGAGCAGGCTGGTGAAATCACTCCGCAGCAGCGACACAGGAAGAGAAGGGCTAGGAGTGTTCTTTTCAATAACTATCTGGCCCCCCAATCTCCCTGTGCAAATTAGCAAAGCTTTAGGGATTTTTCTGGCTTTGCATTCCACAATACCGCAGAGAACGAACGCCTGACAAAGCCTGACTGCAGCAAATTCCACACAATAGTGCTTCTCTTTTCCTCACTTACTCACTCTGACTGGACCGGCGCACTCAGAAAGACGACTATAAAACCGGACTGAGCAGAATAAATGGGTATTTAAGAAAGAGGGAGACAGAAGTCACCTGACTCAAATCGGGGCTAATTAAAGTGCCTGACTGAATGCTCTTTTACATGCATATACATGTCCTTGTCAGCTGTTGTGGGAAAGGGTCATAGCTCTGGGAGGTTCCAGCATTTCTTAGCTTGGTCACCAGTCTCTTACTCATCGTCCCACTGTCCTTCCCACAACATTCAGGACGGTCACAATCACTCGATTAAAACAAGTTATTTATGTTCTTGAAGAGTCACATAGGAAATTGGTTTGCAGTGTGAATGATAAAGAAGGTAAAATGTGGTTAAAGCCATCTGAAAATTCTCCATGGAACCTCTTCACGAGCCATTAGTGCTCAGATTGCTTTTGTGTGTGTAACTCAATACGAGGAAAGCCCCACCAGAGCATCATAAGAATGTTTCTAGTTACACATTTCTATTCTATGAAGTAAAATATAATGTTTATTTTATAAACTGCTTGTTTATAATTAGCTGATTGCTAATATAATCAATAGTGACAGCCCTACACACACACAGCTGTGCGCCCGACCGTCCCTATGCGTTTGGAAATCAAACCGACGCTGTAATCAAGCAATCAAGTGTCTGATTATTTTAACAACTAATCTTTTTGAAAAATAAAACAAAAGGCCAAATAGTGACAAAACAATAATAAATCGTGCGTAAAGAGTGTTTGGAATACATCCACTGGGAAGTTCTCTCTCATTGTCTCTGTCTCCCCCCTTTCATTAATTCTCTCTTATGAAAATATCATGGAAAACGGATTTTTTCCTTGATTATAAGCAGAGTTTGATGCTGCATATTCAATATATAGTAATTATACTGAAAAACAATGTAATTTCAAATGTATTGGATGTCAAGAAAACATGTTGGCACACTTCTCTCTATTTAGTCTACAGCAGTTTAGATCCACGCATTAATTCCTATGAGACGTTTTATAAGAAATGTTTCTGTCCAGGCTACTTTTTAACTGGGCCTGTGTAATTGAAAGGGATGCGGAAATGTTAGAAAAAGGTCTTGCAGATTGTTGTTTTAGTGAATAAAACCACAATGCCAGATTATGGTGTTATCATCCTGTAACTGAAGCCTGCTATAGGTGGAATGGGCAGAATTTTAAATTATGGTATAATTCATGGTATTGTGAATTGATTTATTTTCCAAAACCGAAACCTGGCCAGTGAATAGAAAGAACAAACACTGATCATGAACAAGAAAGTTAATAAGCACTTAAAGTGCCATTTTAATAATAATAATGCTAATAATGCTAATAATAATAATAATAATAATAATAACACATTTGATTTGTAATGCACTTTTTTTATATTTAGAACAAATCTCAAAGTGCCACAGAAGAAGACCACAAACAAACTTTCCAACATTATCCTTAAAATTAGGATTAAGATAATATATATTATAAACGATGAACTCAATGATCCGCACCTGGGATCTGTCTTTCCTGAATTACAGCTGAAGTGGTTTATAGTGTAGTGGTTGTAGTGTAGTTAGTATATCCGGATGGATATAAGACATGGACTACGCATTAAAAGGAAAAATGGAGATTGACCATGTGACCAAACGACTGAAGCCTAAAATGAGTTTAACTGATGGATCATAACAGTCCTAGTCACTATCCAGTGTTTACACTGCACCCTTAAGTAAAAAGGACTGAACAAGATCTCCCTCCTACCCTGAGCAGCTGGATCAGCCCAGCCCCACTGTCAGCAGCCTCCAGTCACAGGTTATAGTTTTCTGAATACAAGAGCATGAAAACTGCAAATCATCACAAACAAAGCCTTCAGAAGAGATCGTTATAAAAACACAGACACAGTTGCTGCATGCCACCCCCCACACCCTCCTGTGGGCATGACCTCATCCATGTTCTTGTAATCACAGTAACATTTCATCACATCTTTCTCTGCAAAGCCTTATTAGCTGCTAGGGATCCAACAGGCGCAGAGATCACATTAGATCGCCATGACGATGTTTTGTAATTTACCGGAGAACAACAGGCGCTGGTCTTTTACATGAGCTGAAGCAGAGGCATTCCTGAGGAGACGTAAAAGCCAGCCTCATGTTGGCAGAGCCGGACATGTAATGTGAAAGCAATCATTTCTCCATCTAAGGAAGCCCCAGGGCAACAGTGCTACGGAGTGTCATTACAGAGAGGAGGAGGAATTTACAGTCAGGGCAGGAGCTCTGGAGACAGCAGCTTAAAAACGGTCGAACAGGGGAAAGTCCTCCAATCTGCTGGCGGAACCTCAAGTCACGTAAAGCAAAGCAGTTCAATAAAACTCTCGATAAAGCAACACAGAAGCGAGAGTGAATGAGACTGAAACTGGACTGGTGCTATAAACGCAATCCTTTTCTTAGGACCGCAAAGACGATTCTGTTCAAAAAGATCATCAGTAATAAAAATATGACCACCAGGATTGTCGTAATAGGCAATCGCTTAAACACTGCATCGCTTACAGAGACAATACAGAGTCACGTATCACCCAGAAACATGGAAACACCATATTCAAAGCTGAAAAACAGTACATTTTGTAAATACGATATAGAAGCTTGAGGGGTCTGTGTTTTTTGTCACTTTGCAAATGAAATTAATGCTTTTATTTTTCCATAAAAAACTCTAATGACTATATCCTGATCAGCAAATGAATCATAATCACAATAGATCAATAGATTATTGATGGATTTACTTGTGGCAGGTGCATTTTCATCCCTCAAAATCATTGGAAAGTAACCCTGTTCAACCTCACAGGTATTAACTCATTATGGAGGAGAACCATCCTGCAGGCTCCCACTCTTCCTCCAGGATAAAGCTCTTGGGTATTTATGACCTACAGGGACAGACTCGGGTGATGAAAGCTCACCTCCAAGTCATGAATGATCCTCACACTGTTTCACTCTATTGTCTTAAGCACCTTCACGAACCCAAGCCAGAAGACGAATGGCATGTTTCCCATGAAAGTGCTCTGGCCAGAGGAAGGGTTACACCAACTGGTGGGGTGCAGTGTGTGGGAGAATAATTGGAAAGTGAAACGGGGAGAAGGGGGTGGAGGTACTGGGGGCATTCATGTTCCAACATGACGGCACACAGAACAGCAACAGGTGGTTGCATTAAGCCCTGCAAGCATGAAGAGGCAGTCTGTGACAACAGGCTCGACTCTGTAGGTCTCCAAGAGAAACACTCTTTAATCCCTAAACACAACAGGAGGCCTGGAACACAAACTCCAATCATGTGCAGCTGACGAAGGCAAATTAGGATTTTTGCAAGAATAATTACCAAAAATGTAACCAATATTTCATCAAAAATTAAGCATTTTTAAGTTAAACTTTACGTTTGGGCAGCTGGTGGAATGTGGACTAGTGGTTAGGGGCGTTCGCCCTGCGTGGGTTCAAATCCCAAGACTGCTAGTGGCATCTCTGAGGTTCCCTTGAGCAAGGTACCGTCCCACACACTGCTCCCCGGGCGCCGTGTTCCTGGCTGCTCCCTGCTTCACTTGGTGAATGGGTTAAATGCAGAGGAAGAATTTCGTGCTGTTCACACTGTGTGCTGTGGCGCGTTCACAAAAGACAGAAATGGCCACTTTACTTTACTTTGTATGTACTGTAATGGAGCGAAATGTTGAACTGTGCTGCAGGAAATCTCTCCCAGTGGACAATACGGAAAAAAGGATTTCTTCACAATTATTTCTATCACATTTAGTTCATTCTGTAATAAAATTAAGTTCTGTTAAAAAGTTGAAATGCACCAGCAAACGGGAGCGATACATTCAAAACCCTGGTTGTCTATGAGGATTACAGCTGGGGCACATGGTGATATAGGCCTCATATGAACACCAGCACATAACTGCTTGAAACTATAACATCAGACTGGTTTTTCAGTCTTTTGTCAAATTTGTGACGGCAAAAAGAAGACAGTGCTACAATTTCTCCCCTTTTTTTTAATACATTTTACTCCATATTAAAGTAGTCAAGTCCATGTCGCCTCTCTAGCACTCACTGTTTATCCAATCACACTATATGAGCATGATTCAAGATTCAAGATTCAAGATTCAAGATACTTTATTTGCCACATCAAGTCATACAAGTACAACACACAGTGAAATGTATCCTGAACCGCTCCTGTTACTGACTGTGCAAAAATAAAAAAACAATAAGTAAATTCTACATTAAAATTTTGATTAAAATTCAATCTAAATTAAAATTGAGGGCAACCACGTTTCTTCGCTGAGGTTTCACTGCATCTTCTCCATCTCATCATCACCAGACAGTTCAACAGGGTTGGAGGAGAACACTGGACCTTCAATTCTGTTATATCAGCTGTTATGGCAGACATTTGAGTGATGTGGAGTACGAGGGTCATCCTGTCCCCCCAGAGAGAGCAAATCCAGCTGTGCTCTTTTGGATTCCAGGTCACAGATGTTCCTGAGGTAGCGGAGGGGATCACACTTCTCCTCATGATAAGACCAACACTTGGAGACGTTTAATTTATTGTACTGCATTCATTACTCAGTAAAAAAAATCTCAGTAAACCTGGCTTAGTCTCAAGTTCTGCATTTTCTTCTCCTCCCACCTAACGGAGGCACTTCTGGGCAGCTTCTAGTTCTCCTCTTCGGTTTAATTCACTGCTTTAGTTTTGAATGGTGTAATGGACTGGCTTCCAACCAGCGGTTTATGCAGCTACTATACACTCTCTGTTCAAAGACTGTATAACTTTATAAAGCTCTATGTGGTCTAAATAAGTGCAATGCAATTGTTCAGCGTTCCGGACACTGTGCAGAGACTTTCAAAGAACCCAAAAATTCACTTTATTAGAACAGGATAAACTATAATGTCTTATAAAACTGTAAAACACTCTAGTTAATAACCAATCTATAAACACAACTAAGAAAAAAAATGACAAAAAAAGAGTGTAAAATATGTTGATACAGGCCAAAAGCCATGATACAGGCCAAAAAGTCACCAAACAAAGCAACACAAACGGAACACTTGCGCTTAGACATGCGTCCTCCCTCACTCTTACAGCATGTTACTGTGTATTCTTCTTCTACTAAACTAGTTGGCTCACATGAGCATCGTAAATTCAAATCGTTGTATGTCGAGACCCTCGTAACTCGGGGTGTGATAAAAAGATATAAATACACTACCAGTCAAAAGTTTCATCTCATTCTTCACCTTCTCAGTCAACGATTTCCTTTGTTTTTATTATTGGCTACATTGTAGCTTAATACTGAAAACATCACCTGTTGCTCTGATTCATGAATGTAGCCTTCTTAGCTCTAAAACAGTTCTCATCAGCTTTCATGCAGAATTACAAACAACATATACCATCCATAAATCCATGAAGACTTTAAAAAATTTAATTTTACTGATTGACTGGAAAGATTTTTTATT
>JBBPDE010000001.1:37824584-37840171 GCA_037974605.1 Nannopetersius ansorgii
CGCGCGCACACACACACACACACACACACACACACACACACACACACACACACACACACACACACACACACACACTTGCTGGCAGCTTTGATGCAGGCTGAATGGAGTGCTGTCATGCTGCTGCTTTTGTGCCTAGGCTCCTATTATTGTTTCCATTACCAGTGTTGTTATCATACAGTTAAAGATATCCCCCACCAGCCCCCTGTCTACTCCTGCGCCGAGCGCTTCCTGTCCCATTTTCCTCTCACCGAGGAGCTTCCTGTGAGGCTCCTTCAGCATGCGAAAACAGCTCCCTTTCCCATCCTCATTTTCCATTTCATTTTTTACATTTAATTCTTTATTTCTTCGCAGATGCCGACAAAGTGCAAGGTATATTCCGGGCGCCTTGCTCTCGACGAGCAATTCTCGCCATCACAGGTTGCAGTCAAGGACGTTTTAATTGCCGTACGATGAAAGACCTGCAGGATCCCTTGGTTTGGAGAGGGGCAGGTAAAGTCTGCACATGCTGAGCCCGCCACGAGGCATAGGGCTTGCTCAAATTATACATAATGGCGTGCAATGTCTGACGGAGCTAGCTGTGGCAGTCCATATGGGGCTAATTCGGGTACAGGTGGAGAGAATAATGGAGGCGGATGGGTAAATCCAACTGGTGGAGCAGACAGTGTCCAGCTACCATACGAGCCTTTCGATTTTCCATTTGGAAAAAAAAATGGGGTAAAGAAAATAATAGCAGCTAGAGCCAATATCATCCCACCAAAGGACCAGTAAACAGACTAACACAGGCCAAAACCAAAACTGCGTTTTCCTTCGTTTTCAAAGGGCCCCCATTCTACATTCTACGCATCACAACTACATTCTTATAAAGTTTGTATGGTTAGCGAAAACAACCAAAATTTATCATTTCATTGTTTCCTATTACGTTCCTTATAACTTCATTATGTGTGGGCGGGGCTAAACTGCGCTAGGCAGAATAGACAGTCATATGTAAATGTTTTGGTTCACAAAAACAGTGGAAGCACTGAAATGAGGCACATTTTGCAGCTTAGTTTCCATATACGGACTACAGAGACTAGGTGCAGACAAAACAATATAAAACATTTACCATGTTAACATACGACAATGGAACAAAAAGTGAAGGATTTTTTTTTTCTGATATGTTACATAATCACTTTTCTGTGCCATTCACTGCAAAAACATCTTGGTATTCGGTATTTTCAGTGTAACAAAACCTACACATTTACATAAATTCATCCATTCAGGAACATTTTTACTTGGACAGGAATTCTCAAGAAGCTATATGGAGTGTTTTAGCCTTTTTTGAAAGCAACACAATTCAAGACGCAATAAAAACAGCCTGTTTAATTTTATTGCCATGTTTAAATGTTGCCGTTAGACAGTCAACAGCAACCCTGATATTCCCTTGTTCCAACAGATACGCTCCACCAGCAGTTAAATTTTTCCAACTTTTGTCATCAGCCACAATAGTGGAACATGGCCAGAATCACCATGGCGCCGTTTACATGACTGCATTTTACTGGCGTCCGTGCACCGTCACCAGTTCTGCCATGAGGTTTGGATGCAAATGTGTAAGTGTAGCATTAAGGCTAGAGAGAGTTTGAAAAGGTTAATCTAAACATGAATTACAATTGTTTATGAGACAGAGAAACATCAGAGAATCACAGAAGTAGACCCATGAGAACCATGTAGGACAGAACCCCCATTAACTCAAATGGGCATCTGTACATTTCAAAAAGGTTCTTCAATATTTACAAATCGAGATACATCCATTTAAAGGTTCTTCAAAGAAATCAAAAGAGCTTCTTTTATAGCAGAAGGTTTCAAACTCAGATCTTAAATCTATGTTTTGTGATCCTGGAATTTGTACTCCAAGTTGCTAAGGGTGCCACAAGGTGGCCAGCCTGTGAAATCAATAGTGCAGTTAACTACTGCTGATTACTGCCACATTTAACCCCCGGGAGCTAGGTCCGCATGTAGATACGGATGATGTGCTGGTCACAAGTCATAACCACACCAGCTGTTTTGGGAATCTGTAATGATACACTCATTCACCTTTAAAATCGAGGTGATTTTGGAGAGATGCTGTAGAAAAGGGGTCCACAGACCTCCCATTCCCTGAATTCCAATTAATTTGAATTCTTGTTGTTACTGATTGGACATAGGGTCTTCATTTTATGTGGACAGTCTTTAAAAAGGTTCTTAAGCATTTTAAAAAATGAGATATACTCATTGAATGTTTTATAGAGAACCAAAAGAGGTTCTTTTGTAGCAGAGGACTTCAAAGCCAGACCTCTATTTTTTGTGATTCAAGTCGGAATTTGTGACCCTAGGTGGCCAATCAGTAGCATCAGCAATTCGGTTAAATCTAAGGCTGGTATCGTAAGGACTATATACCCGTATTTCTGTAGAATTTCTCCAAAATCACCTTCATTTTTAAGGGTGAGTGAGTGCATCACTAAACAGCTGGTGGGGTTCTGAATTTTGACCGGCGCATCATCCGTATCTACATGCAGACCTTGCTCCGGGGTTTAAACGCGGCAGTAATCAGTGGCGGCTCTGCCTTACGAATATGAGGCCAAGAGTACAATGACCCTATTAAAACAAAGGAGATGGGGGGAAAAAACAAGTCTCCTGGCAGTCATGTTTACTCTCCCTCTCCTGCACGGAGATAAAGCAGAGCCAGTCTGAGCGCATCCCTCAGTAATCCCTTCAGAGGATCCTCCTCGCTCATTAAGCCCGCCTTTGAAAACGTGGGGGCTCGCTTGTTTTCAGTGGCAAACCCACTGTCTGCTTTCGCTATTAAAGATGCAATCTGTGTCACTCTTTGTTTATTTGACTCCCTCTCTCTGTCTCTCTCTGTCTCTGTCTCTCTCTCTGTTTCTTTATTTTCTCTCTCTTGTCTTTGTCCAAATGTAGCGGCGCTTTGCCACGCTTTGAAAGCGTGCCTCCTCATCAAATGTGTGACTCTGTGTGTGCCCCGCGTCGGCGTGTGTACCCACTGTATGCCCTTTAGCCATGAGAGGGGGAAGCACAAAGGGGGCAAAATCAGAAACAAGAAGAAAACGGGCTGGCACTGCCATCAATCATGCCGCGGGCTGTGTCAGTCACTCTTCAGCAGGGAAGGAGTTAATTGTCATACACGCACATCTGTCTCTCCCTTTATTTTCTGTTCCAGTAATGTGTGAGCAATCTACAATTATGAGTCTCTGACAGACGACTGGAGAATACAGAGCAGGGCAGACTGGTGCCAAGCCTTTGAGCCGTTGCCAGATCACCCCCAGGGTAAATGGGGCATCAGGGGCAGGAGGCTGGCACCAACCCGCCACACACAGCCGTGCCACGAGACAAAGACAACACAGGAGAGTCCTCGGCCTGTGTTTATGGGGTTAGCCCAGCTTCATCTGGAGAGGCTACAAGACAACAAAGAGGACTGAACATAGAGAATAAAATCTGTAAACAGAAGGTACTCGCAGTCCTATACAAAATAGCTTCTAGTGTCAGCATTGACCATCAACACTGCTGCTTTAGTACATTTTTAGAAGACTATTCTTCGAGGTGGTGAAACGCAGCAGTCTCTGCAGGAGCATTCAAAACAACAGTGATATTTCCGGGGAGCTGTCCAGGGTCCTGAAATGAACATTTCATCATTGACTAAATTGCTTTAAGACTTTTCCCCACATTTATCACCTGCAGTTGGAGAAACCAAACATCCCGATGCCCTACTATAAGAGTAACTAATAATATACAGAGCTATATTTAATATTAAAAACTCGTATTAAACTGGTATTAAAGACGTTCAGATATTTCAGCCATAAACAATATGAAAAATATGACAACAAGTACTGTGTACATAGTGCAGGTTCCACTTCTGCATGGAACAAACTTAGATTTCTTCCAATTTCAATGGAGAATTTAAATGTATCTTCTGAATTCGTCGTATTGGAGGAAGAAGAAAACATTCGATGTGGAATGTGCATAAGTATAGACACCCGTTGGGTTAGTACATAGGCTGAAACATCTTCAGACATTGTAGCCAGCTGCCATTCTTTCGCTCTTTGACGGAGCAATATTCACAGGCTGTCTTTGTATACACAGCATGTTAAAAATCTAAACACAGATTTTTCAATCATATTCAAGTCTAGGGATGGCACAGGGTATTTTATTGCCCTATTTATTGCCCTATTAGATCACTAATCAAACAAAAATCCGAAACTCAACTACAGAATTGTAACTACTTATTAAGAAGCCTTTCTTAATAAGTAGGTATGATTCTGTAGTTGAGTTTTGGATTTTTATGTTTGATTAGTGATCTAATAGGGTCCTGGTGGGGGACTAACGTCATTTATGGTAGAATTTTAGCAGCTCTTAATTTTAAACCTAGGCTACTAGTATGTGGGACTTGCTTTCTGAGTGTCTGACAAGTCCTCTTCTAGGGAAATATTCATGGGTTGTCTTGTATCCACAGCATGTTAAAGATCTAAACACAGCTTCTCAATCATATTCAAGTCTGGGGATGGCAGAGGTCATTTAAAAACTTCTAGCAGCTTTTCATTTTAGGTCTAAGTGTGTTTTCTTGTGGGCTGCAAAGCACAGATGTACATCACTCTAGATAAGAGCATCTACCAAATCCTATTAATGTATGTTTTGTTACGTGCTGCATTTCTTATGCAATAAAATTTTAATTCCTGCATCATTTACAGCGATATCTAATAAAGTTCAGTCGACATTTGCACCGGTGCAGAACAACTGCGTCTGACTTCCACCCACACTCGGCGTGCTCCTCCTCCCTCTTTCTGCGAGGCTACGAGCCCCCTCTGCTGCTACTGTATCTCTCACAAGCATATGCAATTGGGTTTCAACCATATCAACTGAAATCCAAACATGGACCTCTGGCTAAACAGTCAATGTACAGGTTTTCATTCCTGCTCTGAAAAAAAAATCATGAGTGCCCAAAAAGACTAGTGCAAACAGTAGTAGCAGTGATGTCAGCGCTCACAGCACTAATCCCAGACAGGATTCTCAGACAGGTAATGGTAATGTTGCTACGGTGAAACAGGCTCAGAATAGCCATGTCTCAAAGTTAACAACAGTGAAATGAGCCGCTTGATTTGTAAAATGTAGAGTGCTGCACCTCTTACCAGCTGTTGTTACAAAACCTTAAGTCACCACTCAGACGGCATTTCTCACACAGCAGCATTGAAAAGAAAGCACGAGACAAATTTAGCCAAGAATGTGATGGCTGGTGCTATTGAAGCTGTTCAATAGCTACGGCAGTGTGAGGAGATTTCTCACAATCACCACCTTTGTACCAGGAAATTAATTGAAAATTTGAAAACACAGATACATCATTTGCTGGACGCTCCCTCAAGGTGATAAGTCCATCAGAAATGCACCAATTAGAAGATGTGAAGGATGTTGAGAAGGCAGCGCTAAAATGTCCATACTGTGTTTTCCACAGTACTGGTGGTATTAGCACTTCAGGGATTTGCTGATACTTGGGGGGATCGTTCCCTCTGTCCTCACAATGAAGACCTCCATGCATGACAGCTAGCAGGGTGTTCCTTTATTGAATTGCTTCTTCTTTTTCCTCCAAAAACGCATTTGGTAACTAAAGCCAAGGCTCCAGCTTTTGTTTCCACCTAACCTCGTTCCAAAATGCCTCTGCTTTAAGTGTCACACAGCATAAGAATGTTAACTTTAGCGAAGAAATTCCAGTTAAGGTTACTTTCTTATGACCTTTCCATGTGTAGGATGGTTTGTGTAACAACTCAGTGGTCCACAGCATCACTATTCCTGTGCTAGGTACAGGAGATTATTTTGGTCTTCCACATCTTTTCCAACTTGGTAATAGTTCTTCAGCTTCCAATTATGAAGCGTTTATTAAAAAAAACAACCACATGGCTGACCAAAGTGCTATATGTCATAAAAAACAAATATAAACATGAACACAACCATAAAACCCAAGACAAGTAAAAGCAAGAACATAATCAAACAGGAAAGAGAATAAAAGAAAAAGATGAGTCTCAGTCACCCTAACACACTGGGTCGAAAGCCAGAGAGTAAAAGTGGGTTTTTAAGCGAGATTTAAAAACAACCAGAGATGGAGCTTGCCTAATTAATGATAATTCACTAAATTAATTTCAGTCTGGATGCTTCTCTCTTGTTTCCTCAGTTATCTTTAGTTTCATATCCAAAGTGAACTCCTTTGCTAAACCCTTGGCTGTTGAGTAGAATCACAAAACTTTGAAAGGTCACAGTTTATAGCGTTCAGCAGTTGTCTACACCTAACTTGGGTAGCTGCCATAGAAACTGAAAAATGGAGAGAAGCAATGTTTTGTTCCAACAGCTACAACACTGTAACACTGTCGTTTGTTTTTGAGCCTGGATAAACAGTAACTCTTCACGTTACACTACTGCCAGAGTTTTCTGAGCAAAGTCACTGAAGCAACACATCCAGTATAAACCAAAATGTATGATCTGCCTTGTGAAATGGGAATGAAAATACCAGCCAGTTCTGTCGTTCACCACACCCAACATCATCGCTTTGCCACAATGTTTACCAAGGACATCCTTTTCCCCACTCTCGAACCAAAACAAAAGACGACAGCAATGCTCACATGCACGCGGAAGATAACGCCACCCATTCTGGCCATCAAATAAATAACCACTACTGGAGCCTGTGTACAAAGTATTAGAAGCCGGAACAACAGTATGAAGCAGAGGGGCAGAGTCACCGCTTTATCCAATAACAGCACTACAGACAGCCAGAGGAGAGCGAGACCAAACAAACACATCATCGCCATTCAGCGAGAAGGGATGGCACCCATGGATGCTCCCTCACTCCTTCTCTCTCTCTTCCTCCACTCTGGTTCTGGGTGAGCGACAGAGGATTCTGGCTTGCCACCACAGTCATTTTAATCAGTCCTTTCACACTTCATTGGGAATTCATTGCTCCCCTTTAAAAACATTGTTTCTGTGCATTATCAGCAGAGAACAGCATAACGCTTCATTATACATGCAGAGTAGTTCTGGAAGCTGGCTGCATATTCATGCGAGAGGCTGAGAGTGAGGTTGAGGACTTGGACACACACACACACACACACACACTCACACACACATCTGCTCGCTCTGACAAGCAAGGTTTCCAAGCAAAATGACCTTTCAGTGTCTTTCAAATGGTAAAGATTTTAAATCTAACAGCACACTCAAAAAGGAGAAGCTAAATCTCTAGCTATGGTGTTTTATATATGAGAGAATTCAAATGTAATGGCATGACATTAAATAATACATTACAAAATGAATTATATTTACATTAGATTTATGTTGTACTATTCATTTGAGCCTGCACTTCTGACTTTTACTGTTTATTCTGTGGTTGAGCTTTTTAAACAAATGGCAAAACAGGACTGTTTTTCTCTTAAGACAGAACTGTGAGATTTCATACAATTCGAGACAAAATAAATCATCTCTTTTCTGTGGACAGACACAAAGCTGGTGTTAGAAGTTTAGAGGGTGGATTAGCCTAGTATCTCCTCCAGGTGTAGGCAACATGGCAAAATCATGATTCTTTAAGAAATGTGCATAATATATATATATATATATCTTCTGACACTGCACAAACAGTCCATTAAGACAAAATAAATAAATAAAAATACTATAAACCTACATTTGTTTCAATGTTTCACACACTACTACACTACACTAAATTACAAATTATCGAAAGAAACAAGGCTGATAATTCTCCGTTTGTAGTCAAACATGCCACTGACCCGTGTTCTTTCAGTTCTGAGGACATCATGAAAATCGTGATTTGATAAAGTCAATATAAAAATACTACAAAATTCTATTTTTTCAATGTTTCACACACAGCATTAGATTAAATTACAAATTACCAAATGATACTGAGCCGATTACGCTCGGTTTATAACAATAAAACATGCAGTTGCTCATTGTTCTTTAAGTTCTGAGCACATCATGATAATCTTATTGTCATATACAGTAGGGATGCACCGATCGATCGGCCAGTGATTGGAAACGGATTGCCAATACTCACACGTATTGCCGATTTCAAACCAATCTTTTTTTGGGGGGGGGGTTATTTATTTGTTTATGTATCACATTTTATTTATTTAAATTCGTATAGAAATTTTTTTATGAAAAAAAAATTATATTTTTGTTTGTATTTGCTGTAGAGCTGCTACTATCATATGTCACTATTATAAAAGTATACAGGGAAAGTAACTACCGCGATACATTAAAAAAGTTGAAACCCATTTTTTTGTGTCGTTGTCGTCGACTACATGCAGCAGTTCTAATTTTCTGGGGGAAAAATCGGTATCGGAAAAATCGGTATCGGCTGATCACAGTTACAAAAAAATCGGTAATCAGAATCGGCCAAGAAAATTGCAATCGGTGCATCCCTAATATACAGTGATGTAATTTATCACAATAACGATAAATGCTGTTTTATTGCTCCTATCCATTTTCCTTTCATCACTCATTGTGATGCTATCCAGTGTGTGTGCCTCTGTTAGCTAGAAGCGGTGGTTAGAGTTCTCCTTCAAAAGTGTTGAACTGTTCAATGAAGTAACCTTTGCAGCAGTTCAAAAAGCTGTAGCACTCCACCAATCCTCCCTAATCCTTAACCTAATATCCGATCCAGCACATCTTTCAGATATCGGTCCATTACCAATACCCAGTATTGAATCAGAGTTTGTTCTAGACTTAGCAACAGTAACCATGAAATCTGTAACAGCTATTAGTGTATGATATCAGAAGATTTCTTTAGAACATGTTACATAATGATGATGCGTTATACTAGCCTCACATTTCTATTGCCTAAGCCATAATGACTGCATGTTTAAGCCGTGCATTGCGTGCCGCCCTGAGACACAAACAGGCCTTGTGGAGGCACCAAGGGGTCACCACAGAGACCGGGCTGTGAGTCAGACAGAGAGCGAGAGAGAGGGAGAGAGGCAGAGACTGAGCTGTCACTCACTATCAGCTTCAGACAGACACACTCAGGGTGACAGGTGTGGCCCAGCAGTCACGCGAGCGACGCAGGCCAGAGCGGAGCTGCACACCAGCCCTCCCGACTGATTGACGGCTCCAGGCAGCCAACACCAGCGGCACCAGGGGGCGGGACCACAGCCGCCGCCACCGCAGTGTCACAGCAGATGCACTCACACACATAATGCATTTGAACAGGACAGAAAGTCTGCAAAAGGCCTCCATACAACACAGACCAGGTATGCAGCGTATTTCTGCACCCTTAAAACCATCCTTATCACATTTTACACATTTATAGTCTGGTGTCGAACAGCATGGATGCATCAGTCTAGGCGATTTTGGGGTCAGTGTTAGAACTGAATGGAAAACACTTTCAACAGAAAACACCATATAATATACTGTCAGTGCCAATACATGAACGTTTACAAAACATAAACATTGGGACTAGATATATCTGGAAAATCTCAATAAATCTAACATTTCTGTGGGATTAAACATGTTTAAATGTAGAGATGCAGATCGTCAATGTAGCATATTCAACTATCTCTAATGATCAAAACAGGATTCTTTGATTACTAAAATATTTGACAGTAAAAGCTCTGAACTTGAGTTTCTTATTCCAATATAATGGTGCATCCCTACTACTGCAATTCACAAAGTACACTCTCATATTCAGCCAAAATTTAATTCTAGAGCTATTTTCAAATATCAACATTGTTTTTCTTTTTTATCACACCACAATAATCAAATCAAATCGAGTCATGATGAAATTTGAGATTTTGTGCTGCACTGAATTGACTAGAGATTTATATCCCTACAAACTGAGCTTGCTTTAATGTTCCTTTCCGGGTTCCCATCTCCGTTTGTTGGTTCAGTATTGTTTGGCAGGTAGACTTATAATCCCGATGAGATACCACATGACTGGGTATAAGAAACGTAATAGTTAATTAAAACTGCATGTGGCCAGCGCTGCCAAGTTCTGAAAGAAATCCCCCAATGCTGCCTTATGCTAATTCTAAAACAGTGCAGTACAGTGCAGCAGAACATCAAACCTAGACACTGCGAATGCAGGAGAGCTCTGAAAGAATGCCTGGATGTTGCTTTTGCTAATTGTGCACTGACATTGTATTTGCATTCACATGCCACAAGTGAGGCCGTAACACACGGGGCTGCCCAGCATGAAGCTCTGAGCCGCTGTGCATCGCCCGCAGAGCTTGAGCCACTCAGGCAGCTGGAGCGGGGCAAGTGGGGGCAGATGAGCCTGCAGGGTGGCGAGGAGTTTCTAGCAGGCATGTCAGACTGTAGTGCCCTTCACGCTTAAAATCAGCCCCTCGGCCCGCCAGAGGCATGTCACACACAGCAACGGCCAGGGGACCAAGAAATGAAGGGTTGGGATGTCTCGCCAGGAGCATGAGAATACAGCAAGCGAAACCATCAGAAACGGCTTTAGCAGACACGGTTACTGCCATTAGTGAAGGGGGGCTAAAGAGCAGCAAAAGGACAGAGAAGCGCAATATTGTTCAACCATGCGCTGCACGGACCCCTGAAAGCTGTATGAAAGATTCATTTCGGAACATCTGTACACCGCGGGTGGAAGGCAGAGAGATACAAATGTTTAATAGCATGCAAACCTGCGCCGCATTTGCTCACTGTATTTGCGCACAGTTTCAATTGTAAGAAATAAAGGTTCTTAAATGGCTCTTGGCTTGCATATAGGGTTCTTGTGAAAGCCCATATCTCTTGGAACTCAGAACATATCAGTACAATCTGATTTCAACAAATAAAAATGGTGTAAAACACTCTAAAACTGCTGTTTGTTCTACTACACTCTCGCCGTTTGCTGTTCTTTCGCTCGGCGCACCACAGCTCGGCCACTCTCCGGACCCCCTCCCTGAAATAGACTATCCTTGAAGATTGTGTGATTTTATATTTGTTTCTAGTACCTAAAATAAAATCAGCTTTATGATCATTTGTGTGAAACACAGCAGTGATTATTATTATTATTATTATTATTATTATTATTATTATTATTATTATTATTATTATTATTAGCAGTATTATTATTAATAATAATAATTACAATTACAGTTACTTTGGTTCTATGTGACATAGGAACACCAAGAAAAGCTCTGCATGATGACTAACACCAGAAGCATCAAAACAAACCACTGGAACTTCCATAAAACATTTTGTTTTGCCATATGATGACACTTTAACACTTGCTGTGCTCTTGGCATGGAAGTACAATCACAGTCCCCTTCCCAAAAATGGTTCTTTAAAGCATTAAATCTCAGGGAGGGCCTGAGAAATCCCAGTGGTCCAGATATTTGCTCCAAGTTAACACATCAGAATAGAGGAAAAATGTGGGCCACCTGGAGGTCTCTCAGGACCAATTTGAGAACCACTGCCTGAAAGAGCCATCCACTTCATGGAACAAAAAGTTCTTCTTCTTTGGCATCGCTCCAAGGAACTCTTTTGGCACCTTTATTTTGAAGTGTCTTCTTCCACTGGTCAGTGTGTGGCCGAAAGTAAAAAAAAAAACGCTTGTAATTATTTGAAATTCACACCAGTGTTCACAAACCCATCCTAACAGGGCTGGCTTGAGGACGTTGCAAATATGTGCCAAAAAATAATGAGCTCTTGAACGCCAACATCACTTACAATGTCAGACTGTACAAAAGGGAGATCTCGTAGCTCCTCTTCACACCAAACGGCACTTTCCTGGCTTGAAAATGTTCTGCTGCAACAACAATTATTCCCTTCTCAAAACTCTCTTTGCCGCAATTAACTGCCCATTTACGTTTGTGCTACTGCAATTTTGTCCATAAACTTTTCACTCAGCATGCAATTTCTCAACGCAGCGCAGCCTGGGCAGAGGAATGATTAGTCCTGTTACGCAAGACGGAAACCGGCTCGCCACGCTTTGCTGTACTGAGCTATTTTGGAACCGCGCGGAGCAGAAAATGCTGGGCAGCAGTAAAAAACTGGGTCAGAGCGGAGCAGGGCAGCACCTTCCATTGCGCTCATACAGAACGGATATGGAAAAGGGACGGGGGCGCAACACTTCAGCAGCACATGAGTCAAGAAAATCTCCAGTTTGAATGTCAATTCACAGAAGTCCTGAAACTACAATTTTTAAATTATAACCTGTATTGTGATATCATTTTCTAGAACTAGCCGTGCTAGCTGCTAGGTGCAGCATACAAAATTACAATGCAACAATTTATCTTTCAGTATTCTTTTGCAAATTCTGGATTAAGCGTGTTTTGGGGCTACAGGGCACGCGGTGGGCACGAGCTGGAGCAGAGCGGACGAGCGGAGGTGGAGTGTATGTGGAGGGACGGTGATGGAGGACGGAGGTAGCTCCTGTAAGTAGGGCAATTCCGCCCTGCACCTGGGGGGCTCACCCTGCTAAGGGAAAAAAAATTAAAACGCTGACGATGCACCGCTGGGTCTTTCTTTCGTCTCACTCTCTCTCTCTCTCTCTTTCTCTCACTCTCTATCTCTCTCTCTCTATCTCTCACTCTCTATCTCTCTTTCTCTCACTCTCTCTTTCTCTCACGCTCTCTCTCTCTCATTCTCTCTCTCTCACTCTATCTCTCTCTCTTTCTCTCTCTCACTCTTTCTCACTCTCTCTTTCTCTCACGCTCTCTCTCTCACTCTCTCTTTCTCTCTCTCTCTCTTTCTCTCACTCTCTATCTCTCACTCTCTATCTCACTCTCTCTCTTTCACTCTCTCTCTCTCTCTTTCTCTCACTCTCTATCGCTCACTCTCTATCTCTCTCTCCTTCTCTCACTCTCTCTCTCTCTGCCATGTGCTTATTTTGGTATTTGGTTTGTGTGTACGGGCTCTGTGCAGAACCTCTATAACATATAAGGTTCGCACAATACGGATAAAATATCAGTATTGGGATTATATTGCTGAGCTTATATGAAAGGCCCATTCTCTTTATTTTCCTTTACTTTAAGGCCCACTCATGTCATTAATGTGGTTGGATTCAAAAACACTCCTAATTCCTATCTACATAACCATTTTCCAATTTCTGCCCCATGTTAATTACACATCCTAATTGTATTCCTGAACTTATATATATATATATATATAAATTTTCTGATTGGCTACCCTGTATTGTGCCTCAACTGAAGGAACCAGACTGACACCTTAGAACTTCAGTGTGAATGGGTTTGATCTAAACTACTGCAGGCTGCATAGGTGGTTATATAACTTCACAGAAATAATGCCGTTTTTGCAGCTTTGTGTACATATAGGCCCAGCTAAGCAAACAGTGCAATGTTATGTTGAAGATTTTTTCTTTCATGTTATTGACTCTTTAAATATGCATTATATATTAAAATATATAAAGTATGCCATAGCTGAAGATAAGACTAATAAGAACAATGTTGTTTTTATTATTACAGGTTTGCATTATACACCCACAGAAACACTTTTCTGTAATGTGATTGGTCAGAATTCATAGCAAAAGCCAGTGATGAAGAGAAAAATATATCACAGCTCTCTAAGAAATTTACGCAATCTACAATAGCTATCATGATATTAACTTTTTCTGACATTTACTCCAACAGATACAAACAAGCAGACTTACAAATAAAAATGGCATTTACAAGTTTTCTTCTGTCAAACAGGCAAAACCTGGAGCGGTAAACGTGAATAAAGACGCAAAGCGATGTTTTTTATGGCCAAATAATAACACAGTGGTTTGCGAGTGTAGGTCGTGAGGTGCTCTGGCTGCTGAACTCCTAGTGACTGTGTGGTTTGTTCTGAGACCTCCCTCTGCGCTCAGTTCACCTGTCACAAGGTTGCACAGAGAGGGTCTCTGGAGGTGTTAAGAGTCAGAAAGACTCTTTAGACCAAGTTCTATCAGTGTTTGAAGTTCACTGCTGGCTTTAGACAGCTTTGCCACTTTGCAGCCTCCTCTGAACCTCTTTCTCATGAAACATGTTGTTCAGTGTGCTATAAGTTCTGCCATGATTCCGACCCTGTACAGGCAACCGAAGCTTCTAATTTAAAAAGGAATGCTAAAGGAGTCGGTGGTATTTTGTCCATTGCTATATCTCTTATTAGACAATGATTAAGCTTAAACAGCATTTTTAAAACAGAGGATTGTTATTAAATTTTACCATAACTAGGAGCTCAGTTAACCATCATTGGCCTTGATAGACTACAGTGTTTTTAAAACTAAAAAAAAAATAAAAAACAAGAACGGACCACTTACCACTGACCATTCTAAAGCATTCAAGCAATCTTGCTTGTTAGTAGGGATGCACCGATTGCAATTTTCTTGGCCGATTCTGATTACCGATTTTTTGGTAAGTGTGATCGGCTGATACCGATTTTTCCGATACCGATTTTTTCCCCAGATAGCAGAAAATTAGAGCTGCTGCATGTAGTCGACGACAACGACACAAAAAATGGGTTTCATCTTTTTTAATGTAACGCGGTCGTTACTTTCCCTGTTTACTGGTTACTTTTATAATAGTGACATGATAGTGGCAGCTCTACAGCAAATACAAACAAAAACCTAATTTTCTTTAATATAAAGCTTTCTTTTCATAAATTTTCTTTACAAACTTAAATAAATAAACCCCCCCCAAAAAGATCGGTTTGAAATCGGCAATACGTGCGAGTGATCGGCCGATCACCAATCAGGCCGATCAGGCCAAAAATCGTCCGTTTCCGATCACTGGCCGATCGATCGGTGCATCTCTACTTGTTAGTAAGCGTAGCGTATAGGCTAACATGAAATAAACTAACACACTATTCTGCACATTCACACGATCATAAAAATGTTTACAATTACACATAGTCACATGTAGAATCAAAGGCTTTGACTGTTCTTTGTACCAAGGGAAAATAAAAGCAAACACTCAAGAAATCTAGCTGGACTAAATGCTAATAGCCATAGCTTCCTACGTAGCATTCCTTAATGATCTATTTACAAAGCCATACTTTTATTAAAAGCTATATATCAACACACCACACTGGACTACATTATTGATGTAATAGCACTTGGTGACTTACAAGTTGAAGTTGCTTTGGAATTGATGAACAATCTGAGTTCTAGTTTTCTGGCCTTGAAGGGTGCAGAGGAAAAATGGCCTAAGTGTGTACTCGGTTAAAACACAAATCTAAGTGTAGGGGGTGCAGATGTCTCCCCTGTTTGTTGTGTGTGTGTCTGTGTGCAGGGCTGTAGTAATGAGCGCTGACTCAGTGGTGGAGGGCAGAACACAGGCCATCTCTGCCCTTGAGGGGAAGTGATAAACTGATTCATTAGCTGCCCTTATGACAGTGCACCTGCTTACACCTCTCTGTCTGGACACTGCAGGTCATTTAGGGCAGCCTGGAAAAAACAGCACACACACTCATCTCCACCAAACAATCCCACACACCCATAATCCCCTACCAGACATCCACACACATATAAATACATCCATAACCACACCCTCCAGAGCACCCCATCCTGAACACCAACAACACACACACACACACACACACACACACACACACACACACACACACACACACACACACACACACACACA
>JBBPDE010000001.1:37907112-37922809 GCA_037974605.1 Nannopetersius ansorgii
ACAAAGGCAACTATTCATTTTTGAGTGATAAACATTGAAAGGGGTCAAATTGACCCCAAGGAGAATAGGAGGGTTAACAGCTTTTATGGAAGCGAGTTGAAAGCATTCCAAATAAAGGACACATGCAGTGACTGATCATTTTAGCTCAAACGAATGAATTTGCTGCATCACTGTGTTTTGGGAAACAAATGTTTAGAAATACAACTTTTGTTCCATAAATATTGGTATTATTAATATTCAGTGAAGCCTCTGGCACTTTCTGCAAAGCTTAACAAGGCTGGAGGACATTTGAGATGTTCCACCATGCAGAACATTTCAAGGTCCTTGATATTCTTGGGTCTTCACTTGTGGACTGTCCTTATTAAAGCATACCACAGGGTCTTAATTGGGTCCAAGCCTTGAGTCTCTTCTCCCACAACCATTTCTCTGAGGACTTCGATGTGTGCTTTGGAGAATTTTTGGTCAAAGTACATACCTGGGCGAAAAATTTTACCTTCTGACAGAGGTGGCCGCATTGTGGAATTAATTATGTCACTGATCACCACAAGAGCTTCTCCACTAATAGCAACAAAACAATCATAATGCAATGCATCAAGGACTGAACACCATGCTTGGCATTGGGTTTTGGATGCATTTTTTTGCATACGGTCTTTTTTAGGCTAAATGTGTTGATCGAAACAGTTCTAACCACACCACACAATTCCATTTGTAGCTTCAGTGATGTTTTGCACGGTTCAGGAGCTGCATTTAAAGTGAAGTGTCTATTTGTCACACACCACATCACGTGAACAGTGTGAAATTATTCTCTGCACTTAACCCATTCACCTGAGTGAAGCAGCGGGCAGCCATCAATGCAACTCTGGAGGAGCAGTTAGTGGGGACGGTATCCACCACTGTCAGCCCTGGGATTCGAACCCATGACCTTCTGATCACAGGGGCAACTCCTTAACCCCCAACATTCAATTAAACTCTGCAACTTAATTCTTTACCTCTTATACCAGTCTCTTTAGAAGTTGCTGGATATTAGGAGCAATACAAATAATCTAAGATTTTTTTCCACAAAGAAACACAATTCTTATTTATAGACTCTTTACAGATGCTTCCAATCTGGCCTCACATGTTTATTTTTTTAAAAGAATACACTGCTTTTAAAGTAAAACAACAATCTTATAGGAAAGATTTCTATTAGATAAATGGTAATTTTCTTCTCCAACACTTCATTAGGTGTGTTATTTATTTTGGGGGTTTTTTTTGCCCAAATGAACTTCTTCATTTGCAGCTTGGCTTAATTTCGTAAGAGGTAAAGCAATAACAGGGCTGCACACATCAGATCGCTTGGAACAATTGTTGGAAATTGTTTAGAAAAAAAAAACATTTTCATGTGAAGGAAGCTCAAATATCATAAACCCAGATTTGGGAGTAGACACACAGCACAAAGCACTACAGAAGACTAAATGTCAAGTGCTTGAATAATAATTCCATTAAGCCGTCTCAGAACAGCCCGTGGTCAGACGGAAATAAATAAACACATTTTTAGCACACAAACTAAAATATCCCGCAGTTCCCTTTCTATTCTTTAACACAAACACAAACTTTACTTGACTTCATGATCCGTCACATGTATGGATTCTCCTATTAGCTTGCATTAATTTTGCATCTCCCATTAAAATTCACTTCAGCCCTATTCAGTAAGCTTAACACTAAGCTCATTTTTTCCACAGAACCCTTTATAAACATCTAGTTCACTAAATCCGACGTGAAATGTTGCCAAATTTTGTGAAATGGTTCATGTGTATGTGGTAAATCTGCCTATGCAGATGCAGTGAGGAGGATGAAGAGTTTCTGGGGAACAGGCTTTTGTTTAGGATTGACTGGAGTTGAACATGCGGAGAAATGGTGGGTTTGTAGAACACGTTGCTCTCGTCTGACAACATTATAATCAGGGCTTCATTCACCGCAGAATCTGAGTTCCAATTCAAGTCATTTAATTATGAACTGAGACTGGGAATGATAAATGGAACCGAGGGAAGTGAAAGTAAATTTAAGAATTTTAAATAATTTTACAATTTTTCATTTGGTTTAAAATGCATTCCATGTGATCTACATAAAACTCTGGAAAAGATTAAGAGATTACAGATTACATAAAGTATAGTGGAAAAACTGCATTGTTGAGTTTCGGTGAAATAAAATGCCTAAAATTGCCTATTTTTATAGTGTAAACCCTAAATATGCCCCTAAAATACTGTCCCAAAATACTTTACTTCATTTTAAACAGTTTACCACATTAAAGAAAATGTAATGGTAAATAAATAATCAGAAAATTTATTGATTAAAAATTGGTTAGCATTAGCAGTTAGCATTAGCAGTTAGCATTAACAGCGTGCAAAGACTCATGCACAAAGGAAACACTGAAATAACTCTCTCTACCCACATGTTTAGACAGAGCACAGCTTACTTATACTAAATAAACTGAGATACCAGTTGAAAATCTGGAGGGAAAAGTGTAAAGAACTAAAACATACCACACACAGAGCAGTAATGCTGCAGCAGGCTTCTTCTTCTTCTTTTTATGACATTTCAGTGTATTATACAGTTTGGTTCTCAGGAAAAAATCCATGTTAGACTGAATCCTGAATTATAGTATGTCTATATAGTATATTTTCCTCTGCTTTCACAATGTATTTGTATGTGTTACAGGAATATTTTGTTTTATTCCATTTTCAACAGTCAATATTTTCCACAAATTCCACCTAAAAATAATGTACAGCTTTTAATAGCAGAAAATGACCAAATACCAAATAGGTGCAGTGTTTTCAGACCTTAAATAATGCAAATCAAGATCATATTCTGTTTTAAAGAACATAGTACTAATGTCAAAAAGCAGTATTTGGAGGAATAACCCTGAGAGTTATTCAGAGCCATCATGCTCTCCACCAATCTTTCCCAGTGGAAATATTTGTTTTCCTGTTCTTGTAAAGCACAATGAATGGCCTTTGTGTGTGATAATGGCAAATTAACTTGGCTTGACTTGATGTGCTCCTGGGTGACTTTATGCCACTCCATCAGTCATCTCAGTTTTGTTTGATGGCTTGTGATCTGTCTTCTTCATGAACACAGTCCAGTGTTTTTCAATGGGGTTCATGTCTGGAGATCGGGCTTGCCATGACAAGGTCTAGATCTTGTGGTCCCCCATCCATTCCTTGACTGTCCTGAAGAAAAACCTAATCTCTAGAGTCAGGGAACATTGTCATAAGCATAAGGAAGCAAGACTTCTTCCAGAATAATACTAGGCTTGATGGCTTATACATACTGTATGTCCTTCACAAACAACAATCTGTCTCCTTTACAACCATTTTACTCTAGAACCTCAGATCATCACCAATCCTCTACCAAATTGTATAGTGGGTGCAGGACACTGTGGCTTGTAGGCCTTTTCAGGTCTCTGTCTAACCATTTCTTGCCCAGGTGATGAGAAAAGATGAAATCTGGACTCATTAGAGAAGATTATCTTACTCCAGTCCTCTATTGTCCAGTCCTTGTGGTCATTAGCAAACCGCCAGGCTCTTTTTTTTTTGCTTCTAATTGATGTAGGGCCTTTTTCAAACTTTGCACAACTTCGACCACACCTGGAGGAGCCTGTTTTGAACCACCCTTGCCAAGCACTTAACTGCTGCCATTTGCAGTTGCTTTAAGTCATGCTATGGTTGTTGCATGACATTCTAAGGAGTTCAATCATCCCAGTCAGTGGAGGGACGTTTTCGTCCGGCACCAGGTTGTAACTTTCGTCTCAAATATCTGCTGCTTGACCTTGTTCTTATGAACAAGGTTACTTTATGTCTTTGAAAAAGCAATCTGCTGCTCACTGTATCTCTCTACCGGTAAAGCCAGAAATGAAGCCCTTTGTAAATTCAGATCTTTCCTCTTTACCTCCTTTGGTATGGTGAATAGATAGTTTTGCATTCCAATTAAATTTAAGGCTGCACTGGTTTTGCCATCCAAACTGGTCCTATTGTAGGAGGATAGTGATGACGATAGCAGCCGTACTTTTCCTCATTAAATAAGATTTAGTTCAGGTGATCACCTAGTCAGTACCCCATTAAGTAAAATGAGGTGTGCTGGTGTTAAAATTCCAGTACAGACCCTGGAATAAAATGGCTACCATACCTAGAGATGCTGATTTACGAAATAAACTAAAGTGGTAAAGTGGCCAGAGCTGTATATGTGCATATAGTAATTTTTGACGTGTAAGATTAGTGCAGTTCTGTCAAATGATTTGCTGATTTGAAAATAAAACTTGGAACACAACACACTATTATCATAAGGGGTGACTTGTGTACATTCAGATACTTTTCCTCTTTTTACCTGTATATTGTTCATTTTTCGAACCCATATCTGTTACACATCTATTCCACAAGTCTATTAAATAACATGTACGTTAACACATCCTCTAGAAGGCATACCTGCAAAATATTAACTAGTCAAAAACCTGCCATGTTTCTGTAAGTTATGTTTAACTGAGTCTGAACTGCTTTTCGCTTTTTGACCCACTCGCCTTCCAACTGGCCTGAAATCATCTGACCTGCAGCTTACAGGTCGACATGCGTGTCACTAGTGATCATTTATTTATTGCATACTTACATTAAGAGTAGTAATTAAGAATGCCATTCAGAATGGTTTGGAATAAAATGCCTCATTTGAGAGACTTATTGACTCAGAATTGTTCAGAGCAGTGGCAAGAGGAACCAGACGTCTGAAGTGTTTAATTCCTCTTAAAGCTCCCTCAGAAAAGTGTACATGCAGGGTTTTTTTTTTTAAAACTCAAAATAATATCTAAAGAAAACTTTTTAGATTTTACCACAGAGACTCACATCTCATGCAGGTGCACCAGAGATTTTAAATAATAAATATACCTGTATACTATTTGAAAAATCAGTGGAACTCTTTGTTTAGCAAACAGTATAGGGTAACCAATTATTATCACTTAGACCAGCGTTACTCAAACTTATTTGTCCTGGGGACCAGTCAAGTCAGGCTTTGGGACTGCAGGAATTATTCACCCACAGGAAATATTTGGCACAAAAAAATGTAAATCAACGTTTTAATGTGAAGGGTCTGTCTGCTTTCTCGCCACTAACCGGTCGAAACGAGGAAGACACGCTGACAGAGTCACTCAGGGCGTGTTTTCTGAGCCTGTTTCTGTCCTTTGTTTTCGTGGCTCTCACAACGCGTGTGTGTGTCCTTGAAAAGTTTGGAGTGAATGAGAATAAGGGCGGAAAGCTGAACATTCTAGAATGCTGAAACAAGGGGTGGGCCGTGAAGTTGAGGGGGCGGGGCGGGGCACGCAGTAAACAGCATGGCTGAGATCAGACCTGATCTGACTGAATTTTGATTGGTGCAGAAACAAGGCGCCCATAGTTTGAGAAACGCTGACTTAGACAACACAAAGAAAATATGAGACCCTAAACTTTTGCATAAAACTGTGCAAGATCAGATTATGAAAATTATACAATATTGCAGACTATAAAACCTATACAAAGGTTACTGTAGCAATGCTGAGCATCAAGTTCACAACATGTCGACGTAAATCCAAGTGTTAAACCCCAAAGACTCCATTAAAATGACATTATCAGCTCAAAATTAGATGGATTTCACTGCTTATTCAAAAAATGAAGTCAGACAGTCACTGTCCATCTGGTCTGTGTCAGGCAGGGCCACTTGTAAAGCACTGTGTAGAATCAGTGAGGGCTTGTGAGATGTTCTGAGTTTGCTCATTTGTCATGCAAAGAGAGAAGGCTCACCTATGCTGCAGCAGCTGCCTCGTCGCTGCCATATGTGCCTCTGTTCCTGCAGTACATATGGTGGCTGTTTGGCATTTGCTGTGCTCATCTGTGACAGTTTGGGCACATTAAGAGGCATCCTGTATGTTCGCCACCATTTCACCATTTCACAAAGCAGTATCAGAGTCAGAGCTGGAATGACTCTACCCAGACTGTTTTTAAGTTTTCACCAGATATCATTACTGAGCATCTTTCGCACACACTAAAAGACTGCAAGGGTGACAACATTAATGACGTAGCATTCAAATACATAGAGTTTAATATGGAGTTGGCCCCATTTACCGCCACAGCTATAACAGCTTCCACTCTTCGTCTTTCCACAAGATTTTGGAGTTTCTGCAGAAATCTGTTTCCATTCATTCTGTAGAGCATTTATGAGGTCAGACACTGATGGTGGAGGAGAAGGTCTGGATCACAATCTCTGTTCCAGTTCATGCCAAAGGTCCTGGATGGTGTTGCGGTCAGGGCTCTGTGCGGCCAGTCAAGCTCTTCCACACTGAACTCCTCCAGCATGTCTTTATGGAGCTGCTCTGTGCTCTGGGACACAGTCCTGCTGGAATAGAAAAGGTTCTTCCCCGAACTGGGTCCACAGAGTTGGAAGCATGGTGTTGTCTAAAATGTCTTGATCTCCTGAAGCGTTAAGATTGTCCTTCACTAGAAGTAAGGGACTTAGCCCAAACCCTGACAAACAGTTTTGTCCCAATACTTTTGCCTATATAGTGTATAATTAGGGCTCATTCATTCAAAAACCTATAGTGCTTTGAACCAAATGCCATAATTTAATGAAACACCAAAATTAGTCTCTTTTTATGGATATACTGATCCAGTTTAAAAGGTTTTGAGAGAATGATGAAAAAAATGATGCCATACAATATGAAAATATGTTTCTGATGAAGATTTGGGCCCAACTTAGGCATATTAAGGGGTGTTTTTCTGAGATCGAATGACAGTAATCACCAGAAATGTTGTGAAAACTGAAATGAGTGTCCCTTAAGACATTTTGGCCCAATTTAGGCACAGTAAGGGGCTGTTAGCTAGGTGACACAGCAAGAGTCAGAAATGTAATGACTACCTGAGTTTGGTGTCCTTCATGAATATTCAGCTCAATTTAGGCCCCAATTAGTGACATATTATTCCAGGAACATGGCTGATGCTGAAAAGGTGATACAAAATCATTTGTCCTTCGTGTAGATTCAGCATCGGCCACAGCTCTCGCCCGATCGGCCTCCCTCCCAGAGACAAAGCAGGAATTTCCGTTTCCGTATTCACTTTCTTTCTGTCCAAAAAATGGTACTTTGATGTAAAAATCTGCCTTTTATCTGCTGTTCAAAGCCTCGGCAAACACCTCTGGCAACCTTAGCGGAACCCTAAGGAAACATTTCCTGCCTGTCTCTGCCTTTGATTCCCTGAGTGCTTCACTGTCATTAAGTCTCATTAAGTTTGATCATTTTATTGAAGGCAGGGATGTTGTGCGAAGGAGGCCCTGCATTATTCATCTGCACTCCTCCTCCCCCAGCACACCCAGCGCCGCACTCAGACAAAGACATCAGCCGCTATGTAGGTCACTTCCTCCTTCTCGCAGGAAAGAGGAACTCGACAGAGGAGCGGGAGAAAAAGAGGGGCGGGATGAGTGCTTATTATAGCATAGGCACACACGCACATACACGCACACACACACGCACACACACGCGCACACACACACACACACACACACACGCACACAAAACACAGCTGATAAGCCGTCCTCAGCCTCAGAAGTGGGCTGACTCACACATGAGCAGCAGGCTGCGTGTGGCTCGTGGCTTAAACAGAGGTAGTATCAGTCCTCACACAGGCAGCCCGAGCAGCACAGAGGCTAAGAGTGAGGAAGAGGGAGAACTTTTCACGCTAAAGAAAGGAGGCCCTGTCAATACCGTGTAACTGCTCAGTGTCGGAGAGAATGCTTTGAAAAAGTATGAAGGCTGGAGGCCTGAAAAGGTTCACAGCATTCCTCATCCATAGCTGTGTGCAAAAGTTTGTGCACCCCCTGGTTAAATGGCCTTTTATGCATCCTCTCCAGGGAGCACCTTTAATTAGGCCATTTTCTGCTTCATGGCTGGTTTGAAATCAGTCTACATTTATGGCATTTTTCATTTATGGCATTTATCTGACGCTTTTATCCAAAGCGACTTCCGTTCCCTACCTACAGGGGACAGTCTCCCTGGAGCAACTTGGGGTTAAGGGTCTTGCTCAGGGACCCAGTGGTGGTGCTGGAGGTAGGTTTCGAACCTGTGACCTCTTGGTCCGGAGGCAAGTATAGAATTGAATGTTTATTAATATGGTCGTAAACACCTCAAAATCAGTTATAATGATGAGCTTATTGCGGAACTCTAGTCCTGGAGGGTCGTGGTCCAGCATGTTTTGGTGATTTCCCTGCTCAGAAACACCTGGTTTAATTTGTAGGTTCAAATGTCAGGTTTGGTGAACGTGTTTGAGGAGGAGACCCATCAAACTGTGCTGGACACCGGCCCTCCAGGGCCGGAGCTCGACACCCTGGTGTAGGTGAATGATTGCCAAGTAACAGGTCACTGTTGTTATGTGTTGTAAGTGTTATAAGTGGTAATTAATGATGTTTATGACTCGTTAAAATTAATCAAACATTTTGTAACCTGTAAGGAAGGTCTTGTGGTAAAATGTGTCATGTGCCCAAATGTTTGCACCGTTTTAAGGTTTGTTTCTTTAAACCATTCATAAATCTTGATAAGGGTAGGTATTCTTGTTGTAAAGTGAGCATGAGATTTTGTCGCTTCTACTATGCTAAATTCAGCAAATTAATAGTAACTGTGCCTCAACTGTGCCTCAAAGTTTATACCCTGTAGAGGATTTAGAAAGTAAAAAAACAAGCAATTTCATAAGGGTGCCTAAACTTTTTCACAAGACAGTATCTAACATAACAATGTAGTTTTATGCAGTTTGGTTCCTTTACATGTATAACTACATGTTTAGCTTTTTTCTAATTGCAAATACAAGTTCTACAAGAACATTTCGATTTTAATGCAGGTGAATATGAGAAGGAAACATTTTCTGTTAAATCCAGTATAAATAAATCTGGATTTCTTTAAATACACTGCAAACAAAGATAAATAAATAATATTAGCATGTAAAATTATCAAGACAATTAAACCAGGGGTGTTCCTTGATTGAATTTTATTGCCAAAAAACACACAGACTCTACATCTAATACAAAATAAAACGGTGGGAGGACTTTTAAACATAAAGCAAATCTTAAACAGACAATGCATAAGGACTGGGTGGCATGGGCGTAGATGTGAGGGATAACCAGCACTGAATAGATCAACTCTAGAACTTAAATACTAACCACACTCAGACAAGAACCAATCATAACAAAACATAGGACCAACTACACAAACATCCATAATTCAAAATAAGAGTCCCATAAATAAATAAATCCCGAAAATCACCATCGCGGTCTCTAGCGGCTGCTCCCTGGATGTCACAATTCTCTGATAAGATTACTCATTTTACAGAGCACTGCTAGATTATTTAGTTTATTTTTGGTACAATTACCTTCATCAGCCTCTAATAGAAAAAGTCATCTCTATTTAAGTCGTTTACAACCCAAAACAAGCCCAAAGACCCACTAAACAAGTGGGTTATCAAGTTATGATTATTGAGTCAATACTGTGATAATAATATTATGAGTGTTTAAGATTTCTTGAAATAAGTCATTTAATCAAGTTGACATTCTAAGGGAAATATGTAAATATAGCAATTAAAATGATCTAAGCAGCAAAATGTTCCTGGCACAATAATAAGATTAAGGCTCTCAATATGTCCGTGACTCGGCAGGTAATCTGCAGTATGAAGTGTATTGTTTTTTTTTACTACTTTTTAGACATTTAGGTTAAGGTTTCGATACTAAAGCACCGAGTTATATTCATGGAATAATATATTAACGCAGCTCGGCAACAGAATGCGTTACTTATTGCGATCTTTTGCTGGTATTAATAATAACTGAAGTTGTTACTGAATACCTGTATTTGTTTTAGGGTTTTCTCACTGATTTCTAAAAGCTTTTACAAGAGTGGTAAAATCACTGACTAACTGTTTTGAGTATATTCTGTAACCATATACATTTTAGTTATAATGGTTCCTAAATGGTTCTCAGTTTTGACACACATTTCTAGGAAACTCCCACAATAGAACCCGTTTTGTAAAAGGGACGTTCCAGGTAAAAGATCTAATATTTCTCTTGAACATTACTTCATGAAACAAGCAAGAGTAAGATAAGTAAGACAAGATGATCTCATCTGATGTGTAGAAATAGGTCATAAAATTCTCACAACCATCTCATCATGAGAAATAATTCGTGTTTTAGATGCTCTCACCTGCCACAATATCATCCAATAGGAGCAGAGGTCTAGCTTAAGTCATCCAGCTGAGTGAGGAACCTTTGAGAAATGTCCTCCTTCAGACTTGTTTACATCCAACATGCCCTTTCTGAGCTAATCTTCAGTTCACTGCTCTGTGCCCCTATCCCTCCCTTTCACCCTCATCTCCATAGGGCCTGGATGACGTGTGCTGAAGCATGACAGGGGAAGTGGGTCAGGGACTCTGCATGCTTCGTGTTCCTCAGCACTCCACAGTCCAGAGCAGACATGAAGAGCAGCCGTGTTGTTTGACGGCGCTGACAAAGTAGTATTTATCAGCCTGTTTTTATTCATTCTCGTCCTGATCCACACTGTTCACAACCTAAAGCACGGAAAGTCATTTCTGATAAAGGGTGGTGGCCTAGTGGGTAGGAAATTTGTTTCTGGACCAAGAGGTCATGGGTTTAAATCCTACCTTCAGCACACCACCACTGGGTTCCTGAGCAAGACCCTGAAGCCCATGTTACTCTAGGGAGACAGTCCTCTGTAGCTAGGGAATGGAAGTCACTTTGGATGCAATTTCAATCGTTTGCTCCCAGCTTCTTCCTCAGAAGTACTCCAGGGGTGTCGGCTGAGAGGGGGGAGTCGATTTAAAGGCTGCCATAAATGTTCAGAATTCCAGTGGAACCCAGTGGCTGCAGATGTTCCATCGAACGTCCAGCTACAGCATACCAAAGGAAACCCTCCCAAACAGTAACTACTCGCCAAACGCTTCATTAATGTCCGTCTTCTAATACAAACTTAATGAATCTCTCTTGGTTTCACAGTTGCTCAAAGGGAATCAACCGTCTCACACTGGATGCAAGAAATAAAAGCAATTATAGCCCTCCAGATCCAATTACTCGTCAGCAAAAAAGCCTATAAATAACTGCGAATTCACATTCGCGCCTGTTTAGGAACTGTGGAACAATGAGCTTCGCACAGGACAAAGCAATGAACGATGTACATCTACTGTGTATGTGACTTGCTGCCAAACCCCAATGAAGCCGCAAGAAAAGACCGCTTGGATGTCTTTGTTACTGACCCGACAACCTTAAGTAAATGAATGAACACAAACAAACAACGGCTATCTTACCTATCCAAGATATTCTCCATTATAAAAGCCTAAATGTGTTGAATCCTTGTTGAATTTATAAACACATGTGCAAAAAATAAATAAATAAATAATAAAAGCAGGCCTAAAAAATATGCAAAACTGAGCTGTTCTCTGAAACACTTGATATTCCAGCTATTTTGCAGGAGCGCGAGCACTTTATCTTGAGAGGAACGATGCTAAATAAGCTGCTTATATTACAGGCCTTCCTCCATCTGCAGGCGGTTTGTCACTAAGAAGCTATCCCTGCTACGTGAAGGAACATCAAAGACTGACAACAATATTTGAATACAAGTGTTTGGAACAATATTCCCTACCTCACAGCAGAACGCCTTAAGCTTTACGCCTGGAATGCACAGTCCAGTTATAATTACAGCGCCCCATGGCTGCAGGCTGCCATGACAGTGCTATAAAGCCCCGTCTCCAGTTGTGAGAGTAATAAGTGCCTGATTACCCTTTTGGCCGCTGCTCATTTGGACTGGGATGGCTTAAAGAGCCTATTCAGAGTTCGATTGTTGTTCTTAACAGATGAGATACCAACATATTTCTGTTGTTTTTGTAATTGTAAGAATTTTTTTTACACCTACTGCTCTATACAGTTGTAGGAACGTTTTGTGATGAATGCAGCAAAAGACACAAGTGTATTTTCTTGCAATAACAGATTTTCCTTCCCATATTTACGGCATTTATCAGACGCTTTTATCCAAAGCGACTTTCATTCACTAACTACAGGGGGCAGTCTCTCCCTGGAGCAACCTGGGGTTAAGGGTCTTGCGCAGGGACCCAATGGTGGTATGCCAAAGGTAAGATTCGAACCTATGACCTCTTGGTCCAGAGGCAAGTATCCTACCCACTGAGCTATCGTCGCCCGAGGATATGAAGTTATAAAAAACTCGAGAATGGAAAAGCAATATCACACCTAAAGCAGCCTTATGTCCCTAAAAAACATCAATCAAATACAACCAGATACAGACAATACATATATGATATATACTGTAAACCCCCAGTTTCACGCAGATCAGGAGTCGCGGATTTTTCGGAGAACCGAACTCATAGTTTTACATGGAAATCCCCACAACATCACGTGAACTGCAAATATCCTCGCTTTTTTTTGTTGCTTTTTTTGCGGCAATAAATACATTTTTGCTGGATGTTTTCACACAAAGTGTTACTGTATATATATATATATATATATATATATATATATGAGGAGGGTGAGAAAGCAATGCCAGCATAGAATCATCCAGCACTCTTCTCTTACTAACCAAGCAATACCTGAAGACTCAGTCTTCCCTCAAACAGCTTCTAGCCATGAATCATCAAAGCCAGATAAAGACGAGCCACCTAGCAGTCTAAGTTTAGATACAGTGGGCCATTGCTTAAGGAAACAGTTTTTTTACGTTAAAATATAAGAGTGCGGCATCTCAGTGACAGTACAGCACATTCCGGAGCACATTCGAAATAGCATCTCAGAACAGTCTCACAGACCTTCTAGCCCTTAATCATCACGGCCGGATGGAGACGAGCCAACTGGAGGGCTATGTTTAGATACAGCGGCTTTTTTGAAATGCCAATCACCTGAGCATGCAGCCTGAGAGTGGGCCTATTCCCAGTGAGAGGAACCTGAAGGACCCGCTCCCAAGAGCCCTCCACTCCTGGACACACTTCCCCCCCTTCTCTAAACAACATGAGCTCTCCACGCCGGCTCGGCGCCGCGCCTTCCCAAGGCTAACGCAGTGGCCTCTGATCATTCGTTCCGCTCCGCTCTTTCTCTTCATTATTCCAGCAGATCCCCGCTGCTGTTTGTGCATCATTTTCCTTTAGAGGGATTATGCATATTTCTGAATGCTAATGAGAGTTGCTGGTTGGTAATCATCACCTGGGCTCCCCGAAGGTTGCTCCCCTACACAGAAGACATGAATAAATTATTAAATGAAATCTAATTTCATTTGTGGAGCAGCTGAATCCAATTCCGGTTTTGCCCTCCACAGACCGCACTTCAATGACCCTGAGGTTTTAATAATAGTATTTAAATATAACCGGCGCAGGAACGCAACAATAGAGCCATGCTATAGAGTGCTCAACCCATGCCAAAATAAATATCAAATAATTCAATAAAAGGTCTGCAGATAAAGCAGAAGACATAATTCACTGCTTACAAAGAAGTGTTACAAGGAACTGTGCTATTGTTCACACTATTCGACACTATAATACTGTATTTCTGCAGGATTACAAACGAAAGCATACTGCTGTATGTTAATAAATCTTTCATTTTAACAGACGGACCATTAATGAAGGAGTGCACATTAAAATGGTTTCTATACAGAACTACATTAGGAATTAGACAGAGATATTGTTAACATAATTTTGACTCTATAATGCAGTAATCGAAGGATTTTCGAAGGATTATCACCCTATTTAGACATTCTTCCGCCAATTGAGGGAACAAAAAGTAATTAGACAAATGAAAAATCTCACCTATTTGAAGCTTTAGTGTTGCATTTTGGTCATTGTCAGAACTTAAAAGCCATTCGCTTCTGAAGCATTTGGTTGGATATGAGCATTTGAGGAGCTTCTGTACACCAGCAGTTCTCAAAGTGGTCCTCAGGGACTCTTGGATGCTCCATAATTTTCCATCATCCCCCCATTCATTGTGGATAGGGTTGAAGCAAAAATGTGGACTGCCTGCAGGTCCCCAAGGACTCCACAGCCGAACACCTCAATGCCTTTCGTTTCATTCCCAAAGACAAATGATCCACTTACCGGTATGTGCCCCCATGTTCACAATCAAGGAGGTATTTCCCCCATCGTTCAGCACCTCTGGTACAGGATAATCCAGGTGCGTTTACCTCTGGTCCTGGAAGGCCTCATCAAACACAATTGATTCAGCTTTTCTGTTAATTGCTGGTTGTGTTTGAGCATGGAAATTACTAAACTGTGCTGGACATTGATGCTTGCTGAACTCTACAGGCTCCAAACCATAACCTGGCATTTTTCCTCATTTTTTGGGGCAGCTGGTGGCCTAGTGGTTAGGGCATTTGCCCTGCGACCAGAAAGTCTGGGTTCGATTCCCAAGACCGTTAGGCACCGCTGAGGTACCTTGAGCAAGGTACCGTCCCACCCACTGCTCCCCGGCGCCGTGTTCCAGCTGCCCCCTGCTTCACTTGGTGAATGGGTTCAATGCAGAGGAAGTATTTCATGCTGTTCACGTATGACAAAATGTTCACTTTAAAAGGCTTACGAGCAAGTTCTTGCACCTAAAGAATGTAGTCAACACATGATTCTGAAAAACATGCAGCTTTTATTATGCTTTAAAAGGTTTTATTGGCCCAAAAATGACCTGCCTAGCAGGTGTTCATACCTCTATTGTCCACATTTCAATATTCAACTCTAGACCTTCCTTTAGCTCTCAACGAACTAATGACACATTGAGACGAAGCTAACCAAGAAGTAAGTGAGCATGCAACTAGACTATTACTTTTGGTCCAATGAAGTGTTTAAAAAGGGCTGTGAACTTTGTGTAGTTCACTGAGTGCAGACTAAAATATCACATTTTGCACTTAAACCTCCCAGCCATAATTCCAATTGAAACAGTCACATTAATTATGCACTGCATCGTATTTATAGATGGAAATGAAATGTGTCCTATAATTCCATGTTACACCACTAATATGAAAACATTACTGTACAAATTAAGATAAAATGAGAAATTTTGTGTGATCAAGGCCAAACAGTGAAAAAAGTGTAAAGGGTTGCCCTAAGAAATCTGGCCAATTTGCTGTGACACACTGAAAGCACTAGTGTATCTGTAGTCTTTTCTCGCCACTGTACTTCTTCAGGCACATGTATCCGTTTATTTCAGCTCATAACACGTTCCTGTTTTTTCTCACTCTTCCTTGTGAAACACCCTCGGGACAAACTTCTCGGGCTGCCCCTGCGAAGTGTGTGTGAGTGTGTGTGTGCTAAGAAAACTTCTCAGGCGCCGTGGAAGCACGCAGGGCACTGGAAGTGGGCCAGAACACACCGCACCCTGCACTGGGCCTGCACGGCTGTCAGGCTGATCACACTCTCTCCACTCAAACGCCACACACATTAGTGACGGAGCTGGGACCAGACTAAATCACAGCGATAGGAAATATACTATACAATACAGAGGGAGAGAGAGAGAGAGAGAGAGAGAGGGAGAGAGAGAGAAGGAGAGGGAGAGAGAGAGAGAGAGAAAGAGAGAGAGAGAGAGAGAGAGAGAGAGAGAAAGAGAGGGAGAGAGAGAGAGAGAGAGAAAGAGAGGGAGAGAGAGAGAGAGAGAGAGAGAGAGAGAGAGAGAGAGAGAGAGAGAG
>JBBPDE010000001.1:37973614-37989192 GCA_037974605.1 Nannopetersius ansorgii
AGCTTTTATTTTTCTTTCGGATCTTCGGATCACATGCGTGCCGAACCGTGGAGAGGGATCGGTTCGGATCACGGATCCACAGTGATCCGTTGCACCACTATACATAAATGTAAAACAATTATTTTTGGATTGTTGGTATCATCTGATGATTTGAAGTTAATCTATAAGCAATTATATAGGACTGGAAACAACACATTCTGGTGGGAGAAGCAATTCCTTTGAGGGAATATTAATTAGCTATACCTGAAAATAGCCCAAGAGGCAATCAGGCTTGGCAACTTTCAAGCATGCATGTACACACTGAGTACAGTAAGAGAAAGAAGGAGCAAGTGGGAGAGCGAGAGCGAGCGAGAGAGAGAGAGAAAAAGAGAGAGAGAGAGAGAAAGAGAGAGAGAGAGAGAAAGAGAGTTCTTGAGAGCGCTCATGCTGCTCAGACAGCTGAAAGTCGGAGAAGAGACCATTAACCTTGGGTTGGACCGCATTGGGGAAAAATTATTAGGCAAAGTTATAATTTTATGGAGGGGGGCAATACAAATAAATTCCAATGGCTGGACAGGATAATTGGAGGCAAAAGAAGGTCTTATAATAGGGCCGGGGATGAACAGGGCTCAGGCAGAAGTCCCAATCGTGATTTATATGCCTTTATCCCAGAGATGCGGAGTGAGTCATCACTCTTGGCCACTTGGGCCTCCTTCTCCACCATATTAATTATCTAGGGAGGGGAGGGGTGGTGCGCACAGGTGTAAAATGGGACAGAATGTTGGCCTCCACTTTGGGTCCCCTCAGTCAGAGCTCTCTAGAGCAGACAATGTACAGCGAGCAGGACTCTGTACAGGACGGCAGAGTGAGGTGAGGGGAGAGTTCACTCATCAGTTCAACTATAATGATCAACACTGACCACTTTAATGACAACCTTCAATATGCAGCACTCTCAGAGGCTTGAGTGGCCATCACTGGAGATGGAGGGTGGAATTAGTTCGTTGAGCCCCCCATTAGGGGCACTAATAGAACAGGAGGCCGACACACATTATGATAAAACTGCAGAGTTTCAAATGACCCGGTTTAAAAAGGTTCTGAAGTAACATACTGTACAAGAAGGAAGCAAGCCAACGATAAGCAACGGTCAAGTACAGTTGCATCACTTGGTGAATGGGTTAAATGCAGAGGAAGATCTTCATGCTGCGCTGTGGTGTGTTCACGTATGACAGAATGGTCACTTTACACTTTATTGCACATTAGCAACTCATGGTTACACTTCACTGCACATAGTTCATGTATAACTGTATATGATTTAGCAGTCAGCAGTCACCACATTCACTAAATGGCCATTTGCCAAATACTAAATTCTAAAAATCTTTGAGTATAAAGAATAATGATTCAAAATTTGGACTAATTATGCCGTTTGTAATGAAACCTTTAGTGTTATGACTAACTGTACCTCCTTATACCGATGTACTGTGGTGTATTTTATCACAGAAACAATAAATATAATGACGTTCCCAGTCCCAGTCCAGAATGTCACAATATGCACATACTTTTATTATCTGGCTCTATCATTTAAAAACAAAAAAAACAAAAAAAAAACAGTACAGGCCGATACTCAAACTTAATCCACTTTAAAGTATTCAGGCAACAATTTTAAACAGATGGAAAAGGACATTTTCTATTATAACTGTATTATATATTATAAAGTGAGAACGGATTCACCGCTACATAAACGAAAGACGAAAGACGAAATTAGAAGAAGTCTAGCACTTTGTTTCATCTCTTCCAGCTGGGCGGTGCAGTTGAATAAGAGCGGTTGTTTGTTTACACACTTCTGATGGCTTGATTATACCTGAAGTCTTTTAACGCTCCCTCATGTCATATGTGCCTTAAAATGTCTCCCCTTATGTTTTGCTTAATAATTTCTCACTTAAAACTTTGTGGAAAATGCAGAAGTCAAACTTTTTTGGTAATACATTTGCATTCCTATGAAGATCTGAATTTGCTTTGCGTCTGGAAAAATCATCCTTCACGTCTGCCGACATCATAACAAGCAAGAAAAACGACAAAACCTGCTGACATACCTAATTTGAATGATTATACAGTTACGTAATTGAAATGTGTGATTATGTTTATCAAACATACAGTTATCCACCAGTTTAACGCGGATCAGGAGTTGCAGATTCAGTCACACACAGATTTTTTGGAGAACCGAATTCATAGTTTTATGCGTAAATCCCCACAGTAACATGGAAACTGCAAATATCCTCCGCCTTTTCTACTTTTTTGTGGCAATAAATATATTTTTTCTGGATGTTTTCACACAAGGGCACTTTTTTCGAAGCACGATTTCTCCGTGGTGCAAGCGCTCAGACACTTACTGTGGAGTTTGAAGTGTGGAGGGGCTACTGTATACTGTATATTACTGTATATCAAAATGACACTTTTAACCTGACGGTCTAAGGGTTAAACACCTGTGCTTAAATTCATGTTACTGTTTGTTTCTGCCATTAATAATCCCAAAACAAATTAACTGACAGCTTCATAAACAAACCAAATCAAAAAGTGACTCAACATCCTTAAGAAAATGGAGATTTCAGATGGAGATTTCAGATGGAGATTTCAGGGAGATGTCTATTATTCAGTTGAGAAATCCAAATAAACGCATTTCACCTCCAGGTCTGAGATCTTAATTTCTTAATCTGCAGCAAATCTGAATTTATTGAAATCTGCACAATCTGACTCTGTCGATTGCATCAGTATTTAATAGAAAACAAGAAATATACAGAATATTCTATAAAATACAAACCATACACCACTCAACATTGAATATAAATTCAATAAGCAACTTTCAACTCACACACACACACACACACACACACACACCCTGAGGCTAGTATTATTCGGCTTTTCCAAAAGCCTCAAAAGTGAACCGGTCCTCTAGAGAGCTGTAATTGCCACTAGCAGGTAAATGAGATCGAGAGGGCAACTGTCCGAACCCGGGGCTAGAAATGATGGAGTGCTGGACTCAAGCAGAGGGATTCACAGATCGGATCAGGGGAAGTGTAGAGTAATTTTCCCAGGATTTTCATAACAGCATCCTTATAGTTACCCCAACACACCAACTCAACAAACGTCAGGGGACACTGGGGGAGTCCCTTTACAGAAAGAGGGAGAGAATCACTCTTTCCACCAAAGTCTACACAAAAAGAAGCTTATATGGTAAACCAATTGGTTTGTATTATTTTTCTGTTTCTGCACCATTGAGTTCCTCATTAAAAAGAACTGCACCATTTTAATTAATGGAGCATAACTAGAGGGTAGAGCTGTAAACAAAGTCATTTAGAGCAGCATGTTACCTAACAGTTCATTGTACGGAAACTTATGCACTCTGATATCTTTACAACAGTGATGGGAACCAAGAGTCATGATGTAATGCAAATGCAATCAAATACTAACTAAAAGGACAAGTGAACCTGCCTGTCTTCTCAGTGTTTATATGTAATGTTGATTAATGCAAAACAGTTTTCTTCAGGGACTATTTTGATGTACACCCTGCTTGTACCTCTTTATTTATTAGTCTAAAAGCTTCTTTAAACTACCATTAAACATTATCTCAGATATTGTGTAGCATATTCATAATCGTTTAATGAAATAACGGTCTGTAAGGTAGCTTTTAAACTCTTCAGACGCCTGGTTTCATTCACCGCCACTGTGAACGACTGTATAAGTTCCTCCAGAACAAAGCATTTCACATTAGACCAATCTAAATGACTTTGACTGCATCTTAACATTTCAACGATGCAGAAATAAGAAAAACAGAAAAATACAGATTTTTAATATTGTGCTCCAGGCATCTGTAAGGAGCTAAGGCTCACAGTGTTTGGGTGACATGTGGGTCACATGTAGATGTATTTGTATTTGGGCAAGTTATTTCACTAGTAAAACATAGCATACCTACGAAACTCTCCATATATTGTGTCAGGCTTGTTGCTTTGTAGATTTCAAAGGCCTGGAATAAAGGGGACACATTAAGTAAAACTCACTTTAAAAAGTTATAGTAGATGTATGGGCTATACAAAACGTGTTCATGAAGTTCTTTGCACATAATCACTCTCAAATAAAGAGATATAACCAGTTTTAATCTTCACAATTATGGTCGAATCTAAAACACGCTGTTTCAGGGCTCTGTCTCTTTCATGCAAATAAGCTGAATTCAGCAAACATAAAACACAAGCATATATACAATCCAGTATTTCATCCTATATTGCTGTTTGAACATGCGTTTCTCTAGTACATTAAACTTTAAAGACTTAGCTTTAAAATGAGTCCAACTGCTAAAAAAAAAATTATTTTTGAGCTTTGACATTTGGGAGCTGCAAAGACCCAAAATGGCCACCCACTGAAAGGGGTGACAAGCAACATGCTAGTGGGTGGGGTCTCGACAGATGAGGGGTGGTTCTATTTAAATTCTATGCCAATCGACCTAGTGGGACGTCACACTAGGCCATTCGTCCAAACGGGGCATTTTGAAAGGGACCAAAACTGTAATGAATAAAGCTGGTGATATCTTTTTGTATGAGAGAGAGTGAAAATAACTTCTTGAACATGTTTTGTATAGCTCCTAGACCTATTGTAACTAAAGTGAGTTATGCATAATAGGTCCCCTTAAAATTCTCTGGCTGTTTGTGAATGAGAAGCATGAATTATCGAGGGAATATTTTAGGAGTAATCGTATTCATTCATCCATTCATTCATTCATTATCATGTCCCTTCAGAATGTCCACTAACAGTGCAATGAGTCTGTTTTAGTCTTAGGCCTGAACTGTTTCCAGATAATGGCCCTTGAAGACTAAAGACAGACTTACAATGGCAGAACTAACATTCACAGTGAATTTAAATGGGATTTTCTAAATATAATAATGTAGATGCATGAAAATGTGTAGATTTGCATTTGGGGGTGGCAAGGTTGGACAGGATCAGGAATGAGTTTATTAAGAGGAAGAGCTGGCCATTTTGAGGGAAAGGTAGAGAGGTCAATACTGTGTTGGTTTGGACATGTACTGAGGAGAGACTGGTAGAGGAGTGTAGGTAGAGGAGGAGAAGATAGAAGGAAAAGAAAATGGAGACTTTTGATTCTTCGTGGCAAGTCCTACACAGTTGAAAGTAGAAGAAGATGAAAAAGAAGAAGGCAATTTAGATGCTCACCTGATTATCAAATTTGAGTGACTGAGTGCCCACTAAAAACCTTATGGCATCAGTTTCAGCTGTCTGGGCAGTCAAAGCACGGGCCTGGAAGATGAGAAGGGAAGGATGCACATTAGATACACAAACTTGTCAACAATAAGAAAATGACAGTGGCAGTAATAATAAAGCTATATCGTACGTTGCTTTACACGTGGAGTATATTGTTATGATTATGAAGAATAAATGGTTAAATACGGAGAACAATTGTGTGCTGTACACAGTTTTGTGATGTGGTGTGTTCAAGTATGACAAAAATGGACCCTTTACATAAGTGCAAGCAGGACAAAAATACAACTAATAGTGCATCGCAGGGAAAGTTATGGACTCAAAAGTGATGGGAACCATGGCTTATAATATATTGGAGATGTAATCAATTACTATTCAAAAAGACCAGTAAACCCACATTATGTTTACGCATAGAGCACTACTACATGTGTATACACAAAACAAATAAAAATATTATTTTATAGCAGTAAAATAATAGTATAAACAGGACAAAACGCATGTTTATATATTGTTTACACAAATGACAGCTGTAGCAAACAGAGCTAATGTACCTGAAACTCAAGGCCATAAATAACAGGAGCATCATCCTCCATTGTCCCTCGGTTTAACGACTAAAACAGCTCCGTAGACTTTGCTGCAGATGAATGTTTATAATTCGTACAAATTTAAGCACGATATTCAACACTACGCTGCTTAGCAACACACCCTTCCCATCAAGTTCCGCGAGAGTGAAACAACCAGGGACGTAAACAGCGTAGGAAAACTTGCGTAGTGCTCAATCGTTTGAATTGAATTCGAACAGCAGGAGTTACGTATATACATCGAGAATACTGACTAACACACCGTCTCGTAGTGTGACCCTCCTCGAGTCCCGTATGTGTCCTCTGTGCGCATGCGCGATCGGTTTCCCTGTCATCCTGCTGAAGGTAGAAGCTAAGGTAAGCTGAATAAAAACTCATTTGTAACATCATATAGTAAAAATAGCTTTAAATGTGTGGGTTCGTTTTAATGTAGCGAAGACATGCTATCTGATAAGGACCGCTTAGTCAGCTGGCAGTCTTTTAATAATGTAATATCTGGCATTGTAGCCCGGGCTGCGTCCCAAATGTCTTCCTAATGTTGGAGTGGACTGTTTGGATAGACGAGTGACAGTGCATGTTAGTACATTAGAAAGAGTGTGGCGAGCTGTTTGAAATTTCACAGCATATAAGCATAGCTGTGTTATTTTTTTTACATATAAGGCACTATTCCATGTGTAGAAATCATTATTTGCCATCAGACCTATGTAGTGCACTAAATAGGGGGGTAAGACACAAACTGTCAGGTAGGTTTACTGTAATTTCAGCCACAGACATAGAACACAGTGAAATGAAACGTTCCAGGACCATGGAGCAACAGAATACCAGAAACAGAAAACCACAAGACTTCTGCGATCTGAAGGCCCTGGGTTCAAATTCCAGGGCTGCTAGTTGCACCACTGAGGTACCCATGATCAAGGATTAAGTATATTTATGGTCATTTTAGGTATTTGCACAGAGCATAGTTAAACAAAACGTTTCTCCAGGACCATTGTGCAACACAATAAAAAAAAACACACACAACATAACTGCAGGCAGGACAACCGCAGCAAAGTCATTCAGATCAGTGCGATGACAAAGGGTGCATTATAGGTGGAAATGATGAACTTAATGATCGATTTTATGATATGATGTAATGGAAATATAATCAATTACTATCTGAAAGAACCTGCCGTTTACACACAGAGCACAGTGAAATGAAACATTCCCCCAGGACCACGAAACAACAGAAACCACAAAAACAGAAACACACCAAGAGTATACATCTGCAGGCTGGCAAAAACACACAAGAATCAAAAGAACAAGAATCCAGTAAGACAATACAACATTTAATGTGGTTGACAAAAGCAGCTACACTACAGTTTGAATGAATACTGTATTTTATTGTATTATATTGTATAATATTACATTGTATTCTAGCAGTAAAACCATTACATGTGCAAATATAGAGGTAGGCAGCATTAAATAATAATTTGCCAAATAATGGCAGCTCAAGATTCAGTTTATTTTTCAATTCCATGAGTTACATAATCGATCCTACAAAAGTCTAAAAATGTTCTGTACTGAGGTTTGTCTTGAATGAATCAAACTCCTCCTATCTAACATTTGCTTTGCTTCCTTTTAACAAAATAACCCCCAAAATAATAAATTAATAAAAAACAAATCACTAAGAAAGGGTCTGTCCATGACACAAGCCTCACATATACAGTAGGCTGATTTTATTCCCAATACTGAGTTTACAGTTTAATGTTCTTAGAATTTTTGCATTTTTGTAGAGTGCATAATATGAACATACTGGACTATTGGTTCAGGTTGTTGAAAACGTTAGTGTTCAAACAATGCAGTTGCCTCAGATATCAATATGAGAGAGTAGTAGATGAATGAGTTTTTTAGTATTTTTTTAGTATATGTTAAAATCAATACATATATAGTCTCCTCCCCTCTAGTGCCTCTTCACTGGTCAGTTAATTTTTTGTTGTTGTTTTTACTGGACCTGTAAAGTAGATAGAACAAAGAACAAAGTGGCTTGTGGGTGTAATTGCAAGTTGTGTGTTTGTAAGAAAGTGTGTTATGTAAAGCCGCAGGCAGTGTTAGAGTTGGTGTGAATTAACTGTTAGGTGGCCCCAAAGCTGCACATTATGGCAGTTTGCAGCACAGTGCTATTCAAAAGGACGGTAGTTTAGTTTATTGTTTATTAACCTGTTTCCTGATTTCATTCCAATAGTCCAGCAGCTCTTTCATTAAATGTCCTTGCACCCTAGTTATATAATCAGTTTTTTAATCCTTGCTGACCTGCATGTTAGAGCAGACTGCATTGCTGGTGGTCTTAAAGTTCAAATCAGTTCACTATATGAAGGCTGTCCAGCTAGAGCTCATGTCATCATGACAGATAAATCATGTATGACCATTCTAATGCAAAGAACAATCTACTGTTTATTATGTCATGTTCTATCTTAAGTTTTAGGACATTTCATGCCGTTGATGTTGCTTTTCTGTGTACAAAACTGTAAAGATCCCAAACGTCTCTCTGTGACAGGAGGGTGCCATGGATAGTGGTGAGGATGCAACTCAAAGGCCTTTGACGCTGGATATAGTGGGAGTAGGGACTGAGGACCTTGAGGTCCTTCGCCCTTCAGAAGCTTCTGCAGTAAGCAGCCAATCCAACCCTACAGATGTTTTATTCCAAGAGGAGAGCATTGACCTGGACGCAGATGCGTTCATTTCCCCTCAGGATGACAGCGCTGCATCAGGGAGTGTGATGGACAAGCTCAATGACCAGATGATGGAGAGCGTCATGATATCAGACTCCCCCAACAGTGAGGAGGATGACGTCCCTATTGACTCTCTTCTGGACCAAGTAGAAGACAAGGTGTCCCTTGACTCCAAAGAGCCTGAAGAAGAAAAAGAGGAGACAAAAGAAGAGAGGACAGAGACTATAACTGAACAGCCTACATCTGATGCTAATGGGGAACCCGTGGAGTCTCCTGCTGATTTAGAGGATAACAAGCAAGTAGAGGAGAATGACAAAGAAGAAGAACAGGAAACAAGCTCATCCACCCAAGCTGCTGCTGTTGCATCCACTCCTGAGAGTCCTGAAGGACAGGGGATGGAGGTTGAGGAGGCCAAGGCTGCTAAAGAGGTGCCCATCCCAGTGTGCACTATTTTCAGCCAAGGCATGCAGCCCAAATCTCTTGTACCGGATGGCTTTCAGCCCACTCTTGTCAAATCACCAAGCTTTAGTAGTAGCACTAATGAAACGCCCAGTAAACTCGCCCCTCTGGTGTGTCAGCCAAGCCCCAGTCTCAGCAAGTTCTTCGCTGACAACGGCACCGTCAACCCAGCCTCAGACTTCTTCGACTCTTTTACCACATCATCTTCTTTCATTTCGGTTAGCAACCCCAACGCAGAGTCTCCGAAGGCTGGCACACCCATTGAGCGCCAGCTTTCCTCTGGCTCTTGCACTGTTCCATCTGTCGGGCAGCAGGATGGACAGACGCCTAGTGCTTTCTTCAGCATTGCTCCTCAGGACAGCGTCCCAAAGGCCATGGCTAGCCTGGCAGAACCTGCAGCAACCATGACTAAGCTCCAAGCAGTCTTCTCAGGCAGCGATGACTCGTTCGCCAGCGCTCTGAGTATGAGCGAGGTAGACAGGCGCTATGATGCCTGGCTGCCCTCCGAGGAGACGAGGAGAGTCCTCATCTTAGTGGCTATCCAACAGGTCAACCCTGTATACGTGGAGAGAGACCGCTTGTCCATGCCTGGACTCAAGTTTGACAATTTGCAGGTCAGTAGGCTTTTGTAATTTCACACGTTTCCCTTATACTTAAGAATATAGTCCATTAACTAAGGTATGTTTGGTGTCTGAAGTTTTGTGCCTGAGCTGCAGGGCTAAGGTTGCTACTAAGTCATTTGCGGAGTCAAATTGTAGACTGCATTAACTTTTAAATGTGCAAACTGTTTCATTCTAGTGGCTGTCAAGTAATAGATTGTTAAATATCTAACAGTTGTCTGGTGAGCCTCATTATTATTGCAATACACTATATGGACAAAAATATTGGGACACACCTGTTTTTCAGGGTCCTCACATCCAGTGAAGGACAATCTTAACACTTCAGCATACCAAGACATCTCAGACAATGCTTACAACTTTGTAGAAACAGTTTTGGGAAGAACCTTTTCTATTCCAGCATCACTGTGCCCCAGTGCACAAAGCAAGGTCCATAAAGTTCGGTGTGGACGAACTTGACCGGTCCATAAAGAGCTCTGTCCTCAGCCCCATCCAATACCTTTGGGATTAACTGGAGTTCCCTGTTGGTGTAATGGTCAGGCATCCCAATACCTTTGTCCATATAGTGTATTAGGTGGCTTTTTATAGGTCAGTAATGATGAATAAAAAATGACACTTCTGGCTAATAAAGGTCCTGAAATGGTAAACATACTGTAAATGTATTTGCTAGGGAAGAATGAGTGTATTATTAGTAAATATGTAGATTTACTAAAGATTCTCAGTACGCAAAACCTTTGACTGTTAGTATAGAGGTTGGGAATATGGTGAAAATATAATACTGTAAGAAAATTGTATGAAGATGCAGAGTTTCATTTATTTAATTAATTAATTAATTCTGTTGAAGCAATAGGGCAACATTTCAGAATCCTGTGAAAAGCTATGACCTGCCCTGGGTGTTCCTCTGCTTTTTGCTCTTTGACCGCTGGAACAGGCTCCTGCACTGCCCACAGCCTTGATTATGGATATGCAGCTCGAATAGTGGGGGAAGCTATGAGTATGTTTTTGTTCAGGACTAAATCCAATGACCAGAACTAACCATAGTTTGGTTTGCCTCGTGGTTCAGCTTTGAAATAATGTTACTTTAAACTTAATTTTTTTTCTTTTATACGAAAATGTATTAGTCTGAGGTGCATTGACACTGTTTCTTACATTATCAGTTATGGCAGCAGGGGTGGCGTTTCCATTCAGCAGCAGCCTCTATCTCACATCAGAGCTCAGCAGGAAGGGAAAAAGAGAATTTGAAAACTTTAATGTCTCTGAGCCAAACCACTCTACCTAGTATATAATTACAGCTCTGTACAATCTACACACTTTTATCTGGTGTGTTAAAAGCGTTATTTTAAGCACAACCATATAGACTTTGTTGTTCCACCCCAATAAAAACTTATGTCGCATAGGTAAAAAGGAGCAGCAGCCTTATTAAAGCTGGACTTTTGTCTTCGTCTGGACTTGTATATCTGGTATATTAAATACAGGGGTTATTGTTTATATTTTGAATTTTAACTCCGTAGCCATTGCTTATTGCAGGTAGGGCTAGTGAGTTTGTTAATACAATGCCGTTCCAACAGTACCCAGCACCACAGTGAAGTAAAAAGTATGATTTCTGCCTGTAATGTATTGTTATGAATTCCCCCTCAATCTAATCATATGTGCAGTTTATGAATTAGCCTGTTACTCTGAATTCGATTTTTTTTTACTCAACCTACTGAGGGTACAAAGATGCTTTTGGGGCCACCACTGCTGTGAAATGTGAATTAATCTCTTTGATTAAAACGGCAGAGAAAGCGCGAGAGAAATGAGGAGATGCAGACTCGATCTTTTTATGTGGCAGGGCGATGCAGTGAAGGACCTGATGTTGCGTTTCCTTGGAGACCAGGCGGCAATGAAGCGGCAGGTTCTTACGGCTAATTCGGTGGAGCAGAACTTTCTGGGTCTAAAACAACTAATTGTGAGTCATCATTGTTCTCCTTCATTTATGCACTACGACATGTGATTCCAGTCTCAGACAGTCTTGGCTATGCAACTTTTAGCCCAAAATGTATCTGTAGTTTCTGAATGACTTAAAGTAGAAGTGATTGTGTCTTTGAATGTATCAGTTCCTCTTACACCACACATAGAACAACCCAAGTCCTGTTTTGAGAACAGATTTTGCTTCTTTAAAGTTTAGAACTGGAGCTGTGAGGCTAATAAATTATATCACAGAGGCTGGAGGTCAATAATTACCCAAAGGGTTTCTGTAAAAATCTTCTCTCCCAAGGCACTAAAGCCTTCAGGTGGTGAGACTTGTAGATGTGGCTCATGATAAATGAGCAATTCATGGCTACAGGCAGACATTTCAGACAGCACTCACAAAAGCTGCCATGAAAAGAGCTGATCACATCGTTCTGTATGCATGATGATCAGACAAATTTGTTTAGCACTCCTACCCCAGGATGATCGACCCTGTTGTCTAAAATGTCTACCTGATGTGTTCGACTGCACTGTGAAATGTAATACGTTCTGTGTTAAACCGTGTCCTAAACCACAGCCACAAGTCCATGCCACCTCAATGTAGGACAATTTTAACTGAGAGGAATTTAGATTTTTACAGAAAAGATTAGCAGGACTATTGACTTTTCGGGTCTGTTAGCTATGTTTGACTTCTGACTCCAGTTCTAAACTGAATGACCAACATTTGGACTCAAAACATTGAGTTCATATGGGGTTTGTGGAGAATTGTGAACATTCAGAACTATTCCTTTAACAGCTTGAATGAGATTCTCTATTTTTGTCAGGGGTATGTTAGTCCGTCACTCCACAGAAAGAACAGGTCTTTGTCTATGTGCATATGTTGTCCAGAGAAATGCTGTTTTGCTGCAGTAGCGCTGTGTGTGTGTGTGTGTGTGTGTGTGTGGGGCGTGTTGTCAGCGTCGGGCAGGGCAGGATGTAGTCCCAGCTGTAGCCTGAGGGGCTTTAGCTCACTGCATCACTGAGCCGCCTTAGAGCAGAAATGTCAGACACACACAGGCAGGCCTGAAATGCTCAGCTTTACCCGCTGTGCCCATGCCCTTCAATGATAGACAAGGATACATGGAACGTGTGTGAGTGCATATGTATGTCTGTGTGTGTAGCCTATTTTTAAGCATTGAGGATGTAGGTACAGCCTGTAGGCCTACTGTGTGTCTGTGTGTGTCTGTGTGTGTGAGAAAGACTCAGAATAAGGCAGATAAGAGCGAGCCGTTCTGCTGATGTGCTTGCCTCCCTGCAGCTTGCCCAGTGGGGCAGTACAGGCTAATCCTGCCTATCCTCCATTTTATAGCCTCGGCTCAAGATGTTGCAGGCCAGACGTTTACTTCAGCCCACTGAATCTGTTACGACTGAGAAATATCTTCCTCCACCGAGAGCCAGATCAGGGCCAGCGTGGCGGTGTCTTTTTGTTGTGCCCTTCCTAAAAAACCCAAATAGCCAATTCTTTGGACGGGTATTTCGAGGAGCCGTGCTGAACAACTCCACGCTTTCTGCCTCCCTTCGCTTAAGACCACATTAAACTCTGCAATGGCTCGCCCTCCTCTTTCAGCATGCATTAAATCAGCATGCGGGCCCGGACCCACGAGTTAATGAAAGAGGGGGCGATTATTTTGTTACTTACTTTGCTTGTGGGTTATAAATTATGCAATGCTGTGTTGGGTCAATTAAAATAAAGTGGGGCAACTTAGCTATTCTAGGCTATTTTTCAGGGAGTAAAAAAGGTTAATGTGACGTTAAAATAAGCAAATACCAAACCTAACAGTTGAATACAACTTTTTTGGAAATTATTCACATCCTACTGCCCCTCTTTTTCCTCAAGAAACCCAAATAGTTCCTTCATGGAAAACAATTTGCCTCGACTTCTTCAAAGTGCCTCTGAAAGACATCAAAAGGCTTAACTGTGTTCCTTTACCTACAGGCATGCTGTGTTTTAGCACCATTTCGAAACTACTTGGAACTCTATTACCTCTATGAACCCTGTTATCTATGTTATCTGTATTATTGGGAGTCCCAGTTTTACGAGAGAGCAGTAGGGAGTTGATTGGTGGAGAGAGAAGGACAGTGCTGCAGTTCTCAGGACATAAGGGTCACCACTGTCAATACTGAAATGCTATTGTGTGCCATACTATCTGCCCGGCTGCTGATACACAAGTCTTGTTAATCTTGTTACTAACCTCACAATACAAATCAATGCATTGATCATGTCTGTACAGCTGGGTTCTGTTCTATCTGCAGCGGCTGTAGTCTTAAAGGGCCCATATACTACATTAGAGCTGCACGATGTAAGCAGAATGTTAGTGAGACCGCTACACATTGTGATTGCGGTGCCTTTCAATATATTAAAAGGCTTGTGTCTGGAATTAAAAATTGCTGTCCTGTTCACACAATACATATATGGAAACAAAGCTGCAAAACCAAAAACAGCCTGTTTTTAAATTAGTTTTTGTGATGTCACAAAGCCCCCATATTTCCATATGTATAATTATTCAGCCTACAGCAGTTCATGCCTGCCTGTTCATGCCCTTTTGAATGAGCTGCATCAGTAACATATATCAGTCTTAAAGGCTCAGTAACATAATTCGTTCTTACATGACTATTTTCCAAACATAGAACTAAACAAGCTGTTTGTTTAGTTCTATGTTTGGAAAATAGTCATGTAAGAACGAATTATGATCAATTAGGAACACTTTTTGTACACAAGCCCATCATATATCAGAGATTTTTCTGAATTTTCTGAATATAGCAGCTCGGCCAATCCGTGCCTTTTAATGGTTAAAGATTGGCCAAAATAATTAAACTTTTGAAGACCTCAATTTATCAAATCACTCAGTATCTCACCTCTAACAGTGATTGGTCACCCTGTTAGAAACATTATGGTTCATTTGCATATTGCAGCCTTCTACAATATCAGTGTTGTGGAAACAGATACCATGATAACAGATGATTAACAGACGATATATTGTGCAGCCCTAGTCTAATCCTTTACAATTAAGACTGATTTATTAAATGACCTCAGTTAAATAGTTTGTTACTTGCGTTACTCATGTTTCACATGTAGAACTATATGTTCCATGGCCTCTGAAAGTATGCTGAGGGATTTTGCACCTAGACATTGGTAGCAAGTCCTGTAAGCAGTGAGATACGGTCTCCAGATATCGGAACTGTTTTGGCTGCACTAGGGGCAATACTGGGCATGTGGTTGCTGAGTTATGTCGATAAGCTAGTTTGTCCTTCACATCCCAAAGATTCTTGCTGAAATCTGGGGAATTTGGAGGCCAAGTCCACACCTTAAAACCCTCATGTTCCTCAAACATTTCCTGGAAAATGTTTGGCAGAGCACATCACCCTACTATCGAATACTATTGTTATGATGGGGTGTATTTGGTCTGCACCAATATAGGTAGCTACAATGTGTCGAAGTAAATTCTAGAATGGCAGGACCCCAGGTTTCCCAGTAGAACATTGTCCAGAGCATCACACTGCCTCTGCTGGCTTGCCCTCTTCATCTTGATAAGAGTACCAGGAACACCTCACAAGATGGAGATGCTCTGACCCAGACATCTAGCCATTACAACTTAAACTTCGGTCAGAATTGCTCAGATGGTTGCCTAAAAATTCCCACCCCTTGACGGGCGGCATTTTAGTGGTTTTAATTAGGGATGCACCGATTGCAGTTTTATTGGCCGATTCCGATTACCGCTTTTCGGCCGATACCGATTTTTCCCCCAGATAACAGAAAATTAGAGCTGCTGAATGTAGTCTACGACAACGACACAAAAAAATGGGTTTCAACTTTTTTAATGTAACGTGGGAGTTACTTTCCTTGTTTACTTTTATAATAGGGACATATGATAGTGGCAGCTCTACAGCAAATACAAACTTAAATTTTCCTTAATATAAAGCTTTTTTTATAACAAATTTTCTTTACAAATTTAAATAAATAAAATGTAATACATAAAGAAATAAAT
>JBBPDE010000001.1:38008197-38018718 GCA_037974605.1 Nannopetersius ansorgii
GGGTCAGGAGACTTCTCCAACCACGCTTTGCTAGACAGATTGTCTCATATAAGATGAGCTTTGAGTCAATGAAACAACATTTCTTTATTGACTGCAATCTACATATAGCAACAATCTGTTCTATTAGTCACCGCTTTAATCATTTAATCATCACAGTATTTGAATAGTATAAATAAAAGATGTAGTACAGATTCAGTCAATTCTGCTTTTCAGTGAGTTTAGACTTATTGTTATAAATGTTCAATTCGTAGCAACCCTAAATGTTTATTGAAAAAGGGCCTCAGTGTTCCTCACATGTCACAAAACACCTCTGTTAACATCTTTCACGTGTAGGGTGCCCCGTTATAATCAGCGTATTTATAGTTTCCCCTCTGCTTAAAGGTCTCACTTTAAGCAGAGGGGTTAGGAAGAGGTCTACAAAGTCCAGACATGTACTGTTGTACTTTATCACCCCCCTCCAATTCCCTTTAATATAAGTGCGAGGCATTCTGTTTGTTTGCTTGACCCATCTGACCGCTATTCACAGCCCAGTGTCTAGACATGAGCTTTCAGTAGGATATTGGATCAGAGGCAAGGGCATTTACTCAACCCATGCTTCATTCCTCCAATCCACAATGTGATCTCCATTCCGAGGAGCGATGTGTGGGGAGTGATAGAGGTTCTGAAAATGCAGGCTCGGTTTTCAGCCGGAGAAAGGTCACCAGAAGAATGGTGTTCTACCTTAAGTTGCTGGTAAAAGCTGGATCTGTGAATTGCTCCTAGATTATTTTCTTTGTCCAGACAGGGAAAACACCACGGCAATGCAGTGCCACCTGCTGACTAAAGACTGCAGTACGTGTTATTGCATACAAAAGAACGTGCTACCGCAGTGGTTCCCACCCCTTGTCCCGGGGGCCGGTTTTCTACACATTTTTGGTGTTTTCCCTGTTCCCAGCACCTAATCAGCGCCACGATTGGGTGTGTCCAAATAGAGAAAGTACCACAATATGCCAGGCAATGGGTCAGCAGGACCAGGGTTAGGAAATACTATGTCTCAGGATGAAATATAGAAGCAAGTTTTTTTTTAAAAAAGCCTCTAAAATATTGATATATAGTGAGGGGATAAAATTATGCACATTTTATTGCACAATTATTAATTTTGCCCCGATATCTTAAACTTAGCAAAAGAATCAAAATTTAACACATATGTTATCAGAAAATGTCATATTCAAGTTTGTTACCCATTAAGAAAGTGTGTACTGATTTCATGTAGAAAAACATGATTCATCTGAAACCATCAGCCTAATATTATGTGGGGCAACCTCATGCCCCCAAAACAGCTCTAATCTTAAATCTTAATCCATCGAGGCATGGACTTCACAAGACCTTCAAAGGTCTGTGATGATATCTGACACCAGGCAGAAGATCTTTAAGTCCTTTAAGTTGTGAGGTGGGTCCTCCCTGGATCTGATTAGTTTGTCCAGCACATCCCACAGACACTCAACTGGATAAAGATCAGGGGAATTTGGGGGCCAAGTCAACACCTTGAACCCTTTGTAAACAGGTTTTGCAGTGTGGCATTATCCTGCTGAGAGAGGCCACTGCCATTATTCATTAACATCCACATGAATGCCAGAACATGAGGTTTCCCAGCAGAGCACTTCCCAGAGCACCGCACTGCCTCTGCCACCTTGCCTTCTGGCTGATCAGTGTAACTCAATTTTCCTGCAACCAACCCAACATGTTTATTGATATCTATTTTGACCAACGAAGTTTTTTCATTGTAGTCCGTAGATTTTGGGTTTTTAATTTTAATTCAACTTCGCTCACTTAGTTCATCAAGTCGTTGGGAGCCCCTGAACAATGTTGGCCTGTCACTTTCCAGTATTAACACTTACAGTATTTTTTTCCAATTCCAATTTATTTATAAAGCACTTGTAAAAAACAACCACATGGCTGACCAAAGTGCTGTACATCATAAAAATACAAATATAAACATAAACACAACCATAATATACAAGACAAGTAAGACAGGAGCGAAGATAAAAGAGGATGATGAGTCTGTCACCCTCACACACTGGATCGAAAGCCAGAGAGTAAAATTGAGTTTTCAAGCGAGATTTAAAAACAACAAAAGATGGAGCTTGCCTCACATGCAGTGGTAAATCGTTCCAATGTTTTGGTGCAACTACCGCAAAAGCCCTATTGCCCCTTAGGTTACGAGCTGTCTTTGAATTACAGTATTAACACTTTTTAGTTTACCTCATACAGAAGAGAGTAATGCAGAATTTCACAAACTGAATGTTGGACCTCTCACCCATTTCTCTTTCTCTCTCTGCATCTTTCTCCCATCTCCTCACACACCCAGGACTATGTGTTGGGAGTTGAGACGTACCACTCCATCATCCAGTACGAGCCACAGCAGAGAGTGCAGCTGCTGAGTGGAATAGGACGCATTTTCCTGCAGGTGAGACGAGGTCATTCTTCTGCCATGTCTGCAGTACCTTCTCAGTCATCTCCGATTTATATTTTTATATTTATAAAGTTTTATCAAAGTTTGCAGACACAGCAAAGTAGCAGTGGGTTGCAACATTTGAGTCCCTTTGTGAGCAACATTGAAACTACGGTTTAGTTTTCCTTAGTGTCTCCTTAAGATAAAAATACCAAATATATGACCCTTCTCTAAAGTAGTTTTCTAAGGAAATTCACTCGCCTTCATGTGTGCTTCATCTGTAAGTGTGCATCATATTTGGATGAAGGGGTTCTTAACTGTTGTGTGTTTTTGGTCAGATTGGAGACATCAAAACTGCAGAGAAGTATTTCCAAGAAGTGGAAAAAGCTTGTCAGGAAAAAGGGAAGGAAGCGACACAGGACACCTCTGTTTTAATGAACAAGTAAGACTGAAGAACTCATGTGTGCTCTGCTCTCCTGAGTTAATATTTGGCCTTTTTCTAATAACCTTCTATTGCTTTTTTCCTGAAAGGGCTTTTGTTTACCTCAGCCAGAATAATTATGCAGAGGCCCACACATGTTTCTCCAGCATCTTGAAAATTGATCCCAAGAATCCTGTGGTAAATACGTGGTGTATTTTCTGTCATTATCTGTCCAGACTGCTTATTCAGTTTCTTTTTCTGAGGTTCAGGTTGGTTTAAATTTCTGTGTGCTTTTATTAAGCTGCTATGAGAGATAAATGTCATACTCGGATTGCTTGTGTTAAATCACAAAACTTGTTTTCCTACTGCAGTCTTCAGTTTAAATACCTCCAGTGATTCTGTGACAAAAAACAAGTCATTTTTAATTTTCTTGGCTCTCCAGGCAAACAACAATGCAGCAGTGTGTTTGCTGTACCTGGGTCGACTAAAGGAGTCCTTGGGTCAGCTGGAGAGCCTGGTGCAGCAGGACCCGGCGTTCTACCTGCATGAGAGTGTGCTCTTTAACCTGACCACCATGTATGAGCTGGAGTCCTCCCGAAGCACGCAGAAGAAGCAGGCGCTGCTGGAGGCCGTGGCCTGTCGAGAAGGGGACAGCTTCAACACACAGTGTCTCAAACTGGTCTGAGAATCCAGGCCTTGGATTCCAGGGCCAACACTGAGGGCATTAACTCCACATCTGAGTCTGGATGTTTGGCCATGTGCCAAAACCCAGCTCCAGGATGTTACATGATCGCTTTAACGAAATGAAAATGCCCCCAGATCTCTTGTATTTGCAGTTTTAAAGACATGGAATGTTATGTGTGACCAAAACCAAAGCCGACACGTTGGAACACAGAAATCTGTGTGAATTAAGCTTTTAAACCAATGGTTCCCTCTTTGTGAGCCCAGGGAGTATGTAAGTAGATGTAAAATCCAAAAGATGTAAATATTTTAACCCACTTTGCAAGAAAACAAGGCAACCGGAACAGAAAGCATTACAGCAGGAACTGTTTAGGTCGAGTTTCCTAAAGGCATCATAGAGTTAAAGCAATGGGTTTGCAGTCCTCTCCCCACTATAGGAACACCTGCTTCTAAGAAACTCCTCTTATTTTCATAGCATTTTTTTTTACAGAATGGCCAGAACTCTTCTTCTTACTATTTTAATGTACCTTTAAACTACATTATGAACGTGGTTTTGTGCATGTATTGTTGCTTGTGTGGTGCGTAATCAACTGTACTGTATATTTCTGGATACTAGAAAAGGAAATTGTGTGAATCTGAATAAACTAAAACTGATTCGGAAGTGCTGCAATGCATCTCTCACTTCAGCTAGATTTTAGTGAAAGAAATCACTGAATGTTTGTGTTGCAACACCATGACATGTACAGCCTGACAGTGCTGCATGTCAACTACTCAACTATGGGGAGCTTTCAGACAGAAGATACAGAGACAAACCTGCGAACGTTTATTCTAATCCGTTCAGACATGATCGTTAAAGGCTCAGATCAGTTGCTTATTCTTCATAAGCTGCTGTGTTTTGTTCTAATTTACACTTTGTGGCTGTTTCTTACTAGTTCTTCTCCTGATATCTGTGACGGCAACAATTATAGTTGAAAAGGTTCTCATGAACCACAATCATCACTACTGAGACGCTCGATAATATAAAAACCAAGGCAGCGTGAACACTGTGATGCTGATGCGATTATAGGATTGTGAAGAAAGTTGCAGAAATGTCACACTTCAACTAATGCAGAGCAGTGTGACACCATTGGTGATCCCAGATCCAGTTCAACTGCATTTAAGTGAATTCATGTATTTCTGGCGAATTTCAAAGTCATCTGCCGGGCGGTTGTAGGCTTTCCACACGGGTTCTCCAACAAACAGCCTCATGGCTTTAGTGTAGTTCTGAAGGAGAGAGGAAAAATGTTTATATTGTACATCATTTGTCAAAGGTTTATTTCATTTATGCATTCAAATGGTTCTTTAAGTGTTCACAGTTCTATATAGTACTACTGCATTTATTAAAGAACCCTTTTTAAAGTGTAGCCCTTGGAATGGAGTGTAAATCTTACAGTGTGATGTACTTTTTCTGGGAAATGATAATAAAAATGTCATATTTCACCCTGATGCAATTGGAATTATTTTGGTACAAATATACTTTTAAAAGTGGAGGAACCATTTAACCTCAGTAGAACACAAGACTAAAGCAAAAAAAAAAACTAGCTTTTAAGCTTAAAATACGTTTTAAGTAAAATAGGTTCGGTTTCATTTTGGCCACACTTCTGAATATTATAATTGGTAATTTACCTGCTATTACATCCCTATTTCTCAGACCTTCCCCAAACTCTACAATACGGATTACGAGCTGTGATTGGTCTGTAACAGAGCTTACGTTCTCATCCAACGTGAATCGGTGATAAATTCCTGCGGGCAGTGTTATCAGGTCCCCCTTCGTCATAGCGATTCGTATCCAGCGGTCGTTTTTGTCCCTCACGTCAAAGTATGCGGTACCTTCCAAAATGTATCGGATCTCGTCGTCCAGGTGCAGATGTTCTTCATAGAACATTTTCAACTGAAATAAGGAATGCGTAAAGAAGATAAAATACACGCAGCTGTTCTTATTAAGTTCGTTTTTTCATGGCAAGGATGTGTGTGGCTGCTGAAAGTGTCGACCCACTTTGTCCTCATAGTTCAGCAGTTTATCTGGGTGGATGGTGATGATGTCCGTATAAGAGTATCCTTTTTCTTCACGGATCTTTTGTAACTCTGGGTCGTTTTCATAGATATCGGCGTTTAACTGTAAAAGAGACAAAGTGGAATGGATCAGTGTTTTTTTAAAACCTCATCTAGATTGGGGGGCTTAAGGTAGTCCATAGTGCCCTTTTGGCCACAGGGGTCTTTGGGTAAGTCTAGTGTCCCACGTGTTAGTATAATGGTCATTCGTCCCAATACTTTTGTCCATATGGTGTACATCATGAATATAAAGTCACATATGGTGCTCCAATATCAGGGTTTACAGGTTAAATCTTTACACTTTGGTATCGTGGTAGAAGCTCCAGGTTTGGGACATCATACCAACATGACAGCAAGTAAACAGAGTTACAAGTTCAGTTAAACACTACAGTAATCTAAAGTGACTCTGACTCTGACCATCCCCAGACCTTCCAGTAGAAGACTCCCAGGTCCTGCAGCTGCTGCAGGGTGACGGGCTCGTGTGGGTTCAGTCTGTGAGGAAGTCTCTGGTCCGCAGTGGACCCGTCCATGTACCAGGCTTCCATTCCAGTCATGCTGAAGAACCAGCTCCAGAGAACCAGAACAGTTTCGCCCAGTCACACAAACACACACTTCTGCTGCGCCCTGTCAAAATAAAACCTCTCTTAATTCATAAAATAATAACGAAATTAACGACAAATAATTTAAATTAAATATTTATTTATATACACAATTATATATTAGCTATTTATTTGAATAATCAAATGTTTAATTAATCAATATCAAATGTAATAATAATTTAACCAATACTTGATATACATATACATATCGTTGTATATCGTATTTGATATACAACAGCTCTATAGAAAGAGAGAGACAGACAGACCGAGACAGAGACAGTAAGAGATAGGCAGAAAGAGAAGGAGAGACAGACAGACAGGGAGAGGCAGGGATAGAGATATACAAACGGAGACAGACAGAGACAAAGAGACAGATACACCAGAGATAAAACCATTAATTTTATTTAAATATTTATGCTAAATAGTGTTTCTGAAGGTCACGCATTAACCCTGCCTCCCGATTGTTTTTGTTTTTAAAGGCGTTTTAAAAAACGAAGACATTATTCACGAAGATGTAAATGTTTGTACGGGTGTTAAAGTGTGACTTTTGTTTTGCTCTCCGGAACTTGGGCGCCAGTCTAGTGTCTCCTCAGTGTTTGGGTTTGGTCAGGTCAGTGATGTTTTAAAGGTTTTTCTGTATTTCCTGAATTAATCTGTAACCACTTTAACGACGTCTACCGATGCTTAACCCTTTTATTAAACCGTTTTGTATGTCATTAATCCTGTACTGACTCTTTTGATTAGTATATTTTATCAGAAAGAACAGAACTGCAGCTAACTGGCTGTAGATAACTGCTTACCAGCCGGTTAGCCTGTTAGCTCACTCTCGGATTTTTTGGTTAAAACGTAGAAATGTAGACTTTTTAGACAAATATTTATCAGGATTGTGTGTTATTTAGATAATTGCGCATTATTGTTGTAAATATACTAGATTAGAGGGGCTGAAGTTTATTGTTTGCTTCATTAATAAATTCTAGTGTTAGCTAAAGCTAAGATTAGCGTAGCCATTTGGCTGATTTAAAAAGAAAAGAAAAACAAAGAAACTAAAGTAAGACAAAAGAGAAAATAAGATTGAATAACCATTTATTAGTCCCACTGGTGTGAGAAGTGTGTTGTTACAGCATATATAAAACATATGTGTCTGCCTGTGTTTGTGAACGTATGTATGTATGTATCAACACTGTGGATGGGAGAGGAAGAGATAAGAAAATAAGTAAAACTTTTATTAGTCCCAGAACTGGGAAATTTGCATAGTTGCTAGTAGTAAAGTGGGCATAAAAGGAAATGAAAGTAGAAAAGCATAACCTATACAAATCTGTACAGCACAATAGTATAATATTAAAAGAACACTATACAAATATTACAAAAATATAAATGTAGAAGTTGGTGTGTATATGTAAAGTAAAGTGGTCCCTTATAGTCATGTGTGAACCCAGCACAAAAAATAGCATGAAACTCTATCCCTGCATTGAGTTCATTGTGAAGCAGGGGGCTGCCAAGGTTCAAGGAAACCTCAGTTGTACCACTAACAGTCCTGGGATTTAACCTACAACTTTTGGTGTTATTGGTTATATGTAGTTAGGCGACTCCCTTACTACATATAACCAATATATATTTGGACTGCGTCCTCAGGCTGGCCTTGTATCTGTGAAGCTCCTTTTCTCTTTAACTTCTGTTCCAAGATTTTAGCTTTTTTTTTAACGTTGAGAAACATCATTTCGCAAAAAAAAAAAAAAACAAACCCGAAAATTATCTTGCCCAAATCCTGTATTTCCTGTGGAAAGGGGCAGTTGGAAGGGTGGCCTAATGGTTTAAGAGTGGCAGCTATGATCAGAAGTCTTTGGGTTTGAATCCCAGAACTGCCAGTGGCACCACTGAGATTTACTCGTGACTTTAAGGGGCCACTTTACTTTAAAGCAGTGTTTTTTCTATCATTCCTCATTAGACATGAAAAAATATTTTTATGTCCTACCTCAACAGTGAAGTCAGAATGTATTTAGATTAAATCAAACCCATTAACACAAAACTGCACTATCAAACATTACTGATAGTGCAACAGACTACATGTCTGTGAAAGTAACCCGTGCAATTATTATTTATTGTTGCTATCATACCACAACTAATTATTATTACTGTGTTGGTATCATCCCGCAAAAATTTATCATTTATCGTTACTCTGTTTCTGTGTGCCTGCTGCTATTTTTACATTTATATATTCTTTTCTTATTATTAATTTTGATCAATTCTTATATAGCTGTAGATTTTCTTATATTTTTATCATAGATTTTTCATTTATAACTGTACAGGTATGCCCCTGTACTGCTGCTAGAAACTGAGTTTTCTGCAGGAATCTATGTATCTATCTAAACATGAATTTCTTCAGTATTACATCATACCTAAATCTGTGGGGAGTGTTAATGTGGTTTCTTGCATTGGGTAATTCCGTATGTGACTTTGTATGATGCCATTAGTGCTCTGCTGTGTGCTAATGCAGATTTTACCAAGCGTTTTTCCTTCTGACGGTATCCGAGTTTTCTCTGTAAAAACTTGAGGGGCTTGTTGATATGATGGATAAATGTCTTCTAAAATTGTCGGGTCTCATCCTGTCTGCAGTTTTCAAACATAACACACAGGTCTCTCCTCGTCTCCTACCACATCAGCATGTTTCCTTTTTGTCCCTTGCCATTTATCAGCACTTGCTTCGTTTCTCTTAGAAGCGCCACCTGATTTTCTTTTCTTTTTTTATATATATCCATTTTGTTAACCCTCTAAGAAGTGAAAATATTAATTCCACATGACTTCCCCATGTCACTTGCGTCCCACCTGTCATGACTCACTGCTTTAAAGGAAGTGTAGCTGGATGATGATGTTGTTTTTGAGTAAGTTGTCTGTGCTCATATAATCATCTGTTCTTGCAGGTAAAGAGAGCTCTGGCTTTTCTATGAGGTTCAAGTCATTTCGAAGCATCAATGGCTGACAATGCAGAAGAGCTAGTCAATAATGTGGTAAGATTTTCTTTTTGGTTTGTTTTGCTGTCTTCCCACTTGTTAATGTATTGGAAACTTCCATCACATACTGCAAGTTTAGCCCTTTTTTCTTAAGCTACTTGTCTGATCTATTCTTGGGTTGGAGTAAATGTAAACAACGCAGCAGAAATGCAATGCAGTCTTATCAGTGGAATTATTATTTTACGGTTCACCCTACCCTTCTGCAATCAGTGCCAAATTACACTCACGGGTGTGGCAGGCGAAATACAGCTGTCGTATCAGATATGTTACTTTCCATAGCTGGGGGCTGTCGTGCTCGGACTTGTTGCCCTGTACTGGCAGTGTTTCCTTCTCTATTTGGGAAGTGTTCATGAAGCTCTTTAGATTTGTAAACGACAATAATGGGAAGAGTTAATGAAAATCTAAATTCTTAGCCTAGGGGTGCACAATGGTGTGCACAATGCTCAAAGATTCTATGGTGTTAGATATAGTGTGGATCAAGATGAGCCATGATACTCAGGGCTCGCAAAATTTCAAAATCCCTGGTAGCCCTTCAGGAATGCACTCTTCAGTTTTTGTTAGCCCAAAATAAATTTGAGAAGCCCGAATATAAAGGAGATTATTTTGAATGTGTATTGTAAAGGAAACAAAACATCAATCAAAATATTGCTGAAACACAAATTACATCAACTGTATAAAAGTAAAATCACCAGCTCAAATATCTGGTTCTAACTGAACAGAAACAAAATCACTATTAATAACGTGATTGGGACGGGACTGGAAAAAATGTAAGCGGGAGTAGGCGGGACCGGGAATCATAATAATACTCTGATAACTTTACACAGAAATATGCCTTTTAAATAAATAAACTAATTTTGAACTCAGTACTAGTTGTCCTGTCTCTATGCTCTCCTCCTGTTTGCTTTGGTGTAGCCGGTAAAGTGAATGGCATGCGCCACACACCCGTAACAGTTGGTGGCGGTTGTTCCAAACACCAATAATGTAGGAGAAGAAGCGGCTTCTTCACGCACTTTTTAGCCGTGAAAATCATAACCAAAATGGAGACAGACGTGAAAGCTATGCTGCAACGACTACTGTCTGAAAATAATATGTTCCTTGTGCTCACAGATATTTCTGCGTGGTCTGAAATAACAAAATTTGTAAACATTAAGAATGATGGCGTGAAAATGCAATACGACAGTTGCAAGCCTTATAGACAACTGATTAAGTACTACTCCGTGTGTGTGTGTGTGTGTGTGTGTGTGTGTGTGTGTGTGTGTGTGTGTGTGTGTGTGTGTGTGTGTGTGTGTG
>JBBPDE010000001.1:38020353-38031419 GCA_037974605.1 Nannopetersius ansorgii
ATAAAGTAGTTGCCTTTTGTTTTTTCATGCAGGATCTACACTCCATTCCGTGAGGACACTGATACAGTGGGACAGCGTGCTCTCAACTCTGTCCTCAATGCGACGATCATGATCAGTGTGATAGTAGTGATGACGCTGGTTCTTGTGCTTCTCTACAAGTACCGGTGCTATAAGGTAGGCATGGCAGAGGTTTAACCGAGAAATCAGTACACATGAAATGCTTCTTTTACTGAAACTTAACAACTCAAATTCTTTATAGTAGTAGTGATAAAAACTAGGTCTTGCAGCTATATCACAAATGTGCACTTTTTACATGTGACAAAAATATGACCAGTGATGTTTTTTACATACAAAATCTAAGATTTCCTTGGGATTGGTTTCCCTATCAAAGCTCTGCATGTACCTCTCTGCTGTGATTGGATTAAAAAAGTGCATTCCATTAATGTTTATATCAAAACTATTATAAACAATATAGGCTACAGGCATCATGCTCATAACCGTTTTTAGACATCTTCCTATCACCACTGCTGTAGATAAATAATGAGAACTGTCGATCATTAACCAATCATAAACCAGTTCTGATGAATTGCTTTAATACACATCTCCAGATTTTTTTCCTCACCTTTTTACATTCCACAAAATAAAAGAACATTTCTATTAACGTAAACATTAAAATTAAGTGTTTACAGTATGACCTGTGGAATCTTTGCAGGGATGTGTGATTTTTCCTGTCAATGATATACATTTAGTTTAATTACATGTTTGTGTTTACAGGTGATTCATGCCTGGCTGTTCTTCTCCTCCCTGCTCTTGCTCTTCTTTTTCTCCTTCATTTATCTTGGGTGAGTTGAGTTTATGCCAGTGTACATGGATGACTAGGAATATATATATATTTTTATTTTGCATGTATGTGATCCTCTTCATTTTACAAAACTCTTCCTATCAAGTTGATGTGCTGATCTATAGTGACATACTGCAATGTTTCAGCGAGGTGTTCAAAACATACAACGTGGCCATGGACTACTTCACACTGGCAGTGATCATCTGGAACTTTGGGGTGGTAGGAATGATCTGCATACATTGGAAGGGCCCACTGCGACTGCAGCAAGCCTACCTCATCATGATCAGCGCTCTCATGGCCCTGGTATTCATCAAATACCTGCCAGAGTGGACCGCCTGGCTCATCCTGGCTGTCATCTCTGTCTATGGTTAGTGTGGTCAGTTTACACTTAGTCCAGCTTCTCTTTCTTAAGTTACTATCAAGATCAACTGAGTACAGTTTGGACCATTTTATGTGTTGCCTCAGTTATATTAGTTTAGTTTGAAATTTAAGGGTCTGATTAGAGAAAGACACAATGACAAGGCAGAGTGTATTACCTATATTACCAAGCATGAACTGGATTTCTTCCCTCTGGATTTGTCCTATGTGTAGGGCTGGGCGATTTGACCTAAAATCAAACTCTCGATTAATTGAACATTTTAACTCGATTACGATTATTTTATTTATTTTTTATTTTTTTGCCCTCATAGTTAACTGACAAGTTGCTCAGTTGTCTCAGTGTTTAAGCTCTCCGTGCTCAACATGTCGGTGGAATAACATAGCATAACGGAGCAGGGTCACGTGTTTTTAAAGGGAAAGTAATCGAAATAATCGACCTGGAAAAATTTGATCGATTATAGGTTCTGAATGTCGATTTCGATTACGTTTCAATTAATCGCCCAGCCCTTCCTACCTGTGTGTTATTGAATCTATGTCAAAGTATTTTATAAATACATATTTTGTGTAATGAGGCAGCATAAAGAAAAGTTGTGGGTATAAAGAGAAAGGGTATGTAAATCTCTGAAGTATACATTGTACTAAGTTGGAGTATTTCACAGTCAGTCTAATGATATGACAGGATACATGTTGAGGAAGGATCTGAGCTGCAAACAGGAAAGATATTTGTGAAAAACAGTTTTGTGATCAGTCTTTGGCAGAGCCAGAATTCCTTTTAGGTCCTCCCTGCCACCATATAAATTGCACTTTGACATTTCCATTGTCTGCAGACAGTGTGATATATCTGAGATGGTTATTTTAGGATTTGATTGAGTAAGACGAGGCCTGAATTGTACATGTAGTTATGTAGTACACGTAGCACTCCATCTGTAAACACATGTGAATTGTATGTTTCTATGTAGAGGCATTTGTCTCTGTTACAAGTAGTTACCAGGAAATTTTTATTTTGCTTTAGCTAATATAAAAGATACATCTTCAAGGTGGAATGAAAGATCTGAATCTGACAACTTTATTGATCCTGATGAAACTGCTTGTTACATCTAGCATTTGCTTAACAACAAAGCAAGAATAATATAAAATATAAAGTCTAAATTAATCTCTGCAGAAAATACTCTATATGAAATCCACTCTGTTATATACACACATACTGGGGTATAAATATTATAGAGTGTAAGTAACTTACAGTTAAGTGAATTGCTAGTAAAACATGTAGTGATTAGTTTGTAATTGCATGTAATGGTTTCTTCAAAGTCAGTGGCTATCTAAGTAACCTCTTACTGCATTCTTGAACATCTAACATGTTTAACTGACATGTTTGTGTTTGGTTTTGTGTGTCACTAATCTGTGTTTTGTTTCTCTTGTCTCAGACCTGCTGGCTGTATTGTGCCCTAAGGGACCTCTTCGCATTCTAGTTGAAACTGCTCAAGAGAGGAATGAGCCCATGTTTCCAGGCCTTATCTACTCTTGTAAGACACTAAAATGAAAATCCCGTCCCTCCTTTTTCCATCTGATCACTTTTTGCTAAAGAAGTTTAATTTTATTAACAGTTGCTGTTTGCTTTGACAGCGACCATGGTGTGGCTGGTTGGTATGGCAGACAGTGTGGAAACCAGGAATAACTCTTCCCCAACTGCCCCTCAACAAGAGAGCCACAGTGAGTCCCATAGTTGGCTGCCATAGTGGCAATGAAAACAAGTTGCATCTCAAGTTTTTATCTTAATCACTGGATGTGTCTCCTTGCCTTCTTCTGCTGTGCTAAGAGTGCATATACTGCTTGTAAAGATGCACTCGGGTTGATTTTGATATTTTTTCCCTGGTCTGACTCTGGACGTCACTTTAAGGCCTCTTGATGTATCCTGTAGTTGCCATGGCACCAACAGCCCAACCAGAGGATGATGGAGGGTTTACATCTGAATGGGTGGGTCAGCAGGAGCAGCGACTCGGCCCAGTTCAGTCCACCGAAGAGACCCGGCGCGAGATCCAGCAGATGGCCTCTGCACGTCCACCGGCTGTAGATGATGACGAAGAAAGTGAGTGTGAGCTTAGCGTAGTCCTCACATATACCCAGTCAGTCCACTTTTTGTTGTTCTCCATCTGAGAACATGCCTGAGTAATCAAGGGCCGCAGAACTCTTGGCTTACTCTTAAGAGCATCAGCACTGGATTCAGCTAACTGACTGACTGGCTTAGCTTTATTGAGGTTTGATTTTAGGACATCTCATCCAACATGCCAGTTGGGTTGTTATGGTATCAAATCTTCAACACTGTGTCTTCTTTATATGGGATATGAGATAAAACTACAACAAACCATATGCAGCTTTCGGTAACGTATGTGTGTAAAGAAATACATTTCCACTTTTAAATGAACACCTGAAGTGATAGAAGATATGGCTGTGTGGTTTATCCGAATATTAAGCTTTCAGCACTCTTGCATATGATGACACATTCACGAAGGCTCATATAGTTTGTACGTGCAAACCTCACACTTCATCTCTGGAACATTTAAAAATACTTTTCCAAAACACACAAAAAACAGTGTGTTCAGCATGATGTGTTTCGGTGATTATTGCAGCCTCTCTTTTTTTGCAACTGTCAGTTCTTTCTCTGCCATCATGCTGCAGAATGCATTAAGGTTGCTGAAGTCTATAGAATTAGCAAATTGTTTTCATGCAACTTAACCAATCATTAAAATGCAGCTGTAAATACTGACGTGATGCTGGGCTGTTTTTGATGTCTGATTCTAAGACCAAAAGCCAACTGGTGACGAACTTTATAATGGGGTTTAGAGTGCTGGAGCCTCATTCTAACCAGTTTTGCCGTTTTAATAAGTAGCTATGCCTTTTTTTTGGTTAGAAGCCTAAATGATTTAGAGATATGGTTTAAAACAGCTCAGGAGCCAAAGTGTCTGTAATATAAACATCCCACAGGGGTGAAGATGAATTCGACTGCTGTGTTGCATGAGGTTTTCCTTTAGTTGTGTATGAGCTGTGTGTGTGCACAGCACATGTGTGGTGTGAATGTGTGCATGCTGTAGATCAAAGGACTTCTAAAAGAGAAGGTTATGGCATCATCTTTTGGTTTTTTTTTTGAGGCTTTTAATCTAAAAGGACTAAAATCGAGCCCCACCCTTTCTGCCACACCAAATACCGGGATAGAGAATGCGGTTTGCTCAGTAATTAAAGCCTAACAGTGTACATAAATTGCAGTGAGAGTGAGTTGTGAGTGTTCTGATGTATATGTGTTTTGCAGGGGGCGTGAAACTGGGTCTTGGAGACTTTATCTTCTATAGTATGCTGGTAGGAAAAGCCTCAGCCACAGCCAGCGGTGACTGGAACACAACACTGGCCTGCTTTGTGGCTATCCTTATTGTAAGTGACCTGCAGTTTCCATTGGTGACTTAAAACGATATTTGTATAATGTGGGGGGGAAATGTAATACAGAAATTAATATGTAGCCAACTACTTCATAAACAGGAACATTTTGGCTCTACTTTTATAACGAATAAGCATTACAGGTTTTAGAATGTGCTATATATAACAGTTGTTAAAAATACCTAATTTAGTTAGAATGCACCTTAAATATCACCAGAATTCATGCTAGCCGTACATATCACCTTACCTCAGAGCACAACTAACTACACTGCTTTCCAAAAGAGCGAAAATGGCCAAGAAGTTATGTGCAAGAACATCTTTGACATATCAGAATAATGGCTTGTAACTAGTGGTGCAACAGATCAAAAAACTCACGGTTCGGATCGGATCACGGTTTTAAGTCACGGATCGGATCAATTTTCGGATCAGCAAAAAAATTAAAAAGACAGCAAATTTAACTCCCCATTTATTCATTTAAGTATTAAAAAACATTCAACTCAAGACTCATTCCACACTATTATATAAAAACAAATTAAGGTGCAATATAGGGCAAGATAATTATTTCCTTTAATATGAACACAAAAACAACTTAAAATGCAGTTTAAGGTCTCATTGCTTCTTACTTTGAACATGGAGAATGAAATAAATACTAGCTAAGGTCCACATCATCAAAAAAGAAAGAAAGCAAAGCAGAGGGGGGTGTGTCTGCAGTACAGGGCTTCGTATCTCCCACTCCGCTGTGATGTAATGAGCGGTCCTGGTCACGTTTGGGCCAGCGCAGAATCCCGTCAGCCCCCGCACCCCCGAAAAAACAATAGTGAGTAGGGCCCGGCTGCACGATACTACATCGAGAGCTACAAAAAGGCACCTGCAGCCTTTTTATTTATTTATTTATTTATTTATTTTTCGAATGTTCGGATCACATGCGTGCCGAACCGTGGAGAGATCGGTTCGGATCACGGATCAACAGTGATCCGTTGCACCACTACTTGTAACAAAAGCATAATAAAATATCCAGAAAGTTTTAAAAAGCTTTGTATAATTGTATTAAACTTTAATTTGAAATTGTATGCAGAAATTGTATTTCCCTTAAGATTTATACGTCAGTTGTTGGTATCAAATGAAAAAACAAAAAAAGAAATATTAGATGTCAGGTTTCTAGAAGGCCAAGCACAAGTTATGGCCAAAGAAACAATACACTTGGGTTACCAGGGGCCTGTCTCACAAAGCACTTAAACCAAGATAGGATTCCTAATGAAATCTGAGCCCCAGTTAACCCTTTCTGTTCTCCTGGGTTTAGACATTGAAGCTGTTATGTTGTATAATAAACAGCTAATCATGGGAGCCATGATAACATGAAAAGTCATGCGATGCACAATATGTGGAAAGCACAGCATTCCTGCCAGAGCTTGTTGGAGAAAAATATTTTTTTTTATACTTTGTTTATTTTGCTCAAAAGCTGCATGTTTTTCCTGAGTTATGCTGCGACCTCAGTTTTTATTAGAAGTCTGAGAAAAGTTGTTTATGATCCAGAATACCCAACTAAACCCCTCTGGAAGCAGGATGGGTGTAAAAATTGATCCACTCTGATGAGACAAAATTCAGGGTTAGATTGAAACCAAAATTTAACAGGTAAAGCCATGAATCCGATCCCCAGGACACGGTCCCCAGGACAGCTCCACCTTTTGAGAAAAGCCACATTTGCATTTTAAATTTCAGATCAGTTCTGTAAAATGATTTGAGATGTTGCATCACATTTAGTATAAAGCCTTCTGGAAAAGCAGGTCTACAGATCTGTAAATACACATTTGGTTAAATTCACTGGTGTGGAACATGGGCAGGCCATGCATCTCCATCTAGCAGTTACCTCTAGTGTAAGGTGTGACCATTCAGTGACAACCCAGTGGTTTCAGGCATGTAAACAATAATGATCACCATTCACAGCGCAGTTCATGCACATCATGATGACCACTTCAATTCCTGCCTCACTATGTTCTTGTTGATGCTGTTCATATGAGTTTCTTGCTTTAGTTGGTTGTATTTCTAAAGATGTTCTTTCCTGTGTCTTTTGTTCTTCAGGGCTTGTGTCTTACCCTTCTGCTCTTAGCCATCTTTAAGAAAGCCCTCCCAGCTCTTCCCATCTCCATTACCTTCGGCCTGGTCTTCTACTTTGCCACGGATAATCTTGTGCGCCCATTTATGGACCAGCTAGCAAATCATCAGTTCTACATATAGCAGAAGGCTATGTTCTTCATCCCATACTCCACGCTCTGGCTGTGCCTCTGAGGACCTGACCCTCAGGAGGAAAAGGCAGAAGGGGTAACATTTGCCCTTCTCCTGTGCTGAATGCGTGACTGGACTGGACTTTTATTAATTTTTGTTCTTCAGTGGAGTGGAGGCCTCCAGCTATTCATTCCTTACCTCCAAGTGATTTCCTTTTTATTTTATTTTTTTGTTTGTTGAAAGATCTTTGTATTTGGAGAACCTCTCCAATGACCCATCAGATGAACGCCGGCATTTGCATTGATCACATTGAAATTGTTTGGGATGAAAACGTATGAAAAGTGAGGGATTTGAAATCCTCATCACCAAAATGCCACATATACTGTAAGTCCTTTAACTTATGTCAGTGAACTGTTTCATAACTGGATGAAGAAAGCCTGCATTACCTAATGAGTGTGATGAATGGATCTCGCCCTGCACTGAATGGATCTGCATATTTTGTCCTTTAAAGCTTTGTACAGACGCTAGCATTCTAAAATCTGCCCACAGAATATGCAAAGCATTAAATCAGTGACCTGTGACTTGTTAGTGACTAAGGGGTCGGTACTAAAAAAGGACTTTTTAAAGAGCTTTTTAATGTAGCGTGCCTATAAATATGGTTTTGGAGTGTTGACAGCCCAGCCATGGTTGAGTGGTATGGCACCAATGACTCACTGATTGCTGCGGTTTGCATTGCAATTAAAAGGACTGATGGTGAAAGCTACTGTTTTGCTCTCATTGAATGTTTGGGGTCCTATTGGAACATAAACGTCTTTAGATTTTGACGACACTTCACCAAAGTTTGTGCAGGAGTTAACATTTCATGCTGTGACTTTTTTTTTTTCCTGTTTACTCGCAGTATACTCTGTGATTGTCTTTTCCTTTTGTAGCTAATACCTTTCGGGGTTTGTTCACTTCAACATGTATTTTCTTTTTTTCTACGAAAAAGCAGAACAGTGTCTTGATTGTTTTTGTAATTGGTTTGTAACCAACTCGACTGATTCTTGAATAAAGGGGAAGCTCATTTGAGCCAATTTCTCCCTCCTGTGTTTTATATTTCCTGGGGTGAGTAGCTCTATTGATATTCCTGTAAATGTCCAGGTAGGAATATTTAACTGTACTTTGCTACATTACATTCATTTGCCAGAGGATTTTATCCAAAGCGACTTTTACTGAACAACAATATAAATGCAACACTTTTGTTTTTGCTCCCGTTTTTCATGAGCTTGACTCAAAGATCTGAAACATTTTCTACAGACACAAAAGACCCATTACTCTCAAATATTGTTCACAACTCTGTCAATCTGTGCTAGTGAGCACTTCTCCTTTGCCGAGTTAACCCATCCCACCTCACAGGTGTGGCATATCAAGGTGCTGATTAGAGCATGAATATTGCACAGGTGTGCCTTAAGGGGCTTTCAGACCGAACGCGGTACGCGCTTCCTCTCAAAAACAGAGCGAACGCGCCGCGCTTGCTGCAGGGTTCAGCGCAAAAGCTCTCCTGTCCCGTATAACAGAGTTGGCACTAGCGCTAGCTCTGTTAGCACCAAGAGAGAATATGCTGTGGGCTGTAGATTCAGGACACTGAGACTTAAGATTAGCTTTTTTTTGTGTGTGTTTGTGTTTAGAAGGGGTGGACCGAACACTAGCCCGCTTTGATTCTATTGGTTGCGCGAAAATGCGTCACAGCGCGCCGCGGTCAAGGTTCCAACAAATTTCAACTTTGACTGTGGTGCGCGCACAAGGCCGTGGACAAGCCATAGAAAATAATGGGTTTCAGAGCAAAGCGCAGCGCGTGCCGCGTTCGGTCTGAAAGCCCCTTTAGACTGCCACAGTTTGATCACAGCACAATACCACCGATGTTTTTGAGGAAGTGTACAATTGGCTGCTGACTGCAGGAATGCCTAGAGTTTGGCAGTACATGTGTAACCACACCAGCCCAGAACCTCCACATCCAGCATGTTCACCTCTATGATCATCTGAGACCAGCCACCTAGAAAGCTGCTGCAACAATCGGTTTTCATAACCAAAGAATTTCTGCACAAACTGTCAGAAACCGTCTCAGGGAAGCTCATCTGCATGCTTGTCGTCCTCATCGGGGTCCGGACCTGACTGCAGTTCGTTGTAACCGGCTTGAGTGGACAAATGCTCACATTCGATGGCGTCTGGCACATTGGAGAGGAGTTCGGTTCATGGCTGAGTCCCGGTTTTCACTGTTCAGGGCAGATGACAGACAGCGTGTGTGGCATTGTGTGGGTGAGCAGTTTGCTGACGTCAACATTGTGGTTCGAGTGGCCCATGGTGGCGGTGGTATAGGCAGGCGTATGTTATGGACAACGAACACAGGAGCATTTTCTGATGGCATTTTGAATGCACAGAGATACCGTGACAAGATCCTGAGGCCCATTGTTGTGCCATTCATCCACAACCATCACCTCATGTTGCAGCATGATAATGCACAGCCCATATTTCAAGGATCTGTACACAATTTCTGGAAGCTGAAAACATCCCGGTTCTTGCATGGCCAGCTTACTCATTGAGCATGTTTGGGATGGTCTGGATCGGCGTATACGACAGCGTGTTCCAATTCTTGCCAATATTCAGCAACTTCGCACAGCTATTGCGTGAGGAACTTATTACTGTCTCTCTCTATAGGTACAATTACTGTCTCTCTCCATAGTTACATTTGTTACTATAAAAAGGCAAAGCTGACCCTTGATGAACCCACTTTGAGAAGACAAATACAGGCTGAGATCTCATCCTATACACTGTGTTGTTGTATAGATGCTCTAACTGCAGTATTTTGGTTAAATAGTTGACATGGATTTAAGCTGTTTTTCAGGTAAGAAACAGTTGTGGACTTCTTAAGCACTGATGTACGTCGCTCTGGATAAGAGCGTCAGCTAGATGCCGTAAATGTATTCAGTTAAACATTACTGAGGAGCCCTTTGTCATTATTCTATTGATTGAGGCAGGTGGGTCACTGTTTGTCTATCTGATGTAAAATTCCAAGTAGATGAAGGGTATTCCATGAAAACTGGTACTATGGCATTCAGCTAAAAGTGAAACGGGCATGTTGCCCAGAGTTGTGGGGCATTAGGGGTCACCATGGGGACTGCCGGGCAAGCAGGGAGGATGACTGTGCTTTGTGATTGTTCCATGGCACTGAGCTTCATGCTGGGCCTTCGTTTAGGGGACTTCTGTTCTGCTTCAGTGCTTCACCTGTAAGCTCCAATTATCTCTCACAGTCACCAGCACGATCATGAAAAAAAATGTTGCTGCTGGAAGACCTAAAGAGGATTTAGCTGTATATAACTTTTATATGCTGATTTAGAGAGGGGTTTGGTTTGAGTGCACATTGTATCTGTGCAAGTCCCACACAATCGGTCATATTCACTATGGGCCGGTTTCCCAGACAGGGATTAAGCCTAGTCTTGGACTACCCTTTCCTTTTCAATGGAAAATCTCTATTCCCAGCACTACATAATCTAGGACTAGGCTTAATCCCTGTCTGGGAAATCGGCCCTACATGCTCAGAATAATAATTGCTTAGCTGCAGCTGTTACGGACATTATGTACAAAGGGGCCATTTTGTAATGTGTCAAAACAGCAGAGCACACAGTGTGAATGGTATCTTGCTCAAGGGTACCTGAGTGGCGCCATTGGCAGTCCTGGGATTCAAACCAATGACCCTCCGATCACAGGGGTAATACCCTAAAGTCCAGGCCAAAAATTCCTTCTGATTCATGATTTACCAACTCGGTCTTCATTGTTCTACATACCCTGTACTTTTAGTTTAAATGGCGTCTATATTGTGAGGTAATTTGGGGGAGAACCCCCCACAAAAGCTGCCTCTCTCCCTCATTTTTGTCCTGATCTGATATTGGGAACAAACCTAATCTTGACACATTTACTGAATGACTAAGGTGATCTAAACAACTGAAATCTCCTCTAGATCGTTGCATTCCATCCGATGCTGAAAAAGTTTTGCCAAAGGCCAGTTTTATCATTGCACTCAATAAATCATTGTTATATCTTCATCATAAAGGAACAACATTTTCAGTTAAATTTCACAGACTAGCACAGGGACGTCACTAGGACGGAAAGACAAGGGGGGCTTAGCCCCCAGGGCTGTAGGAAGGAATTAGCGTGTATAGAG
>JBBPDE010000001.1:38117888-38128546 GCA_037974605.1 Nannopetersius ansorgii
GGGAGATGAGGAACTGTACCGGGAAAGCAAGACCTCGCGCTTACAGGACAGTACTGGTGACATTTGGAAAGTTGCTAAGGTTTGTCCAAAAGTTGCTAGATTTGTCGCTAGGTGCTTTTTTGAAAAAAAGTCATCAAGGGGGTCTGAAAAGTCGCTAAGTTGGCAACACTGCGCTGGATGCGGTTTAATAGGCTGGTTGTGTTTTAGGAGAGGTCCTAAAAGGGTAAATTCATAAATTTTCATGACCTTTACTCAGTTTGTTAGCCTCACAGACCAAGTTTAAAAGACGGAAACTTGGACATCACATGTGTCTTAACCGATCCACTACTGCAATAAATCAAGAACTGGGTAAATGAGTTTATTAAATATGTGGCTCTCCAAGTGACGCTGTCTGAACCCTCTCTTTTGTATTTACCTGGCTGAAGTTCCAGGTATGGGCCTTCCAGTGTCTACCAGCACACACCAGCAGTAGCCTGTAGACTGGTGGCACTGGACAGGCTTGTACAGGCCCAGTGGTCCACAGTCTGGGATGAAAATGGCCTCTCGTGGGTTCTGTCGAGCCTCATCCAGTGCACTCTGTCTCTCCTGGTCACAAGAGGGAATTTTCTCTAGAACCACAAGGAACATTGTCAATCCATGGTGTCTTACAGATGCAGATCAAGCCAAAACAGAAACGAGCATCTTGGTGATGAATATACATCAGTCTGTTAAAGTTACCGTAAAAAGCACAAAACATGAATTGCAGTTTACACACCTACAGGTTATACAACAATGATAGAGTATTAAATGATGCAGATTAAGCCAATACAAATGCAGATTTATTACAGGGCCTACGTGCAAACTGTGATTACGCAACATGTAACCAAGGGACGTCACTAGGATGGAAAGATAAGGGGGGCTTAGCCCCCAGGGTTGTAGGAAAGAATTAGTGTGTATAGAGGGCTGAAAAACTTTTCAGCAAACCTTTCCTTTCACTTAAGGAAACTAGTAAAGTTAAGCAATTATTGTCACCTACTCATAGTATTGTTCTGCTGAACTGAGTACAAACGGCGCTACCAGAGAAATATTACTAAACGGGCTCCGGTTGCTACTCGCTAACAAGCAGCGCCGTGTAGCTCCGCCTGGGTCCTAATGCCCGCCTGCTCCCTACAGCAGCTTCAACAGCCAGGACATCATTTTAATTCAATAATGAGAGCTAGACTCATTATTTTTCATTTCAATTTATAGCCTTGTTTCTATTAGTAAAGTGCGTATCTGCACTCAGTGATATCTTGTATGAAATGTTTGGATATATAATTTAAAAATGGTAGAATAATGAGTATATATTTAGGGTGGCTTGGGATCATTTTGAGGGTCTTCAGATCCCACAAAATAGACCTAACGACACCAATGATGTAACCGTACTTTCCTCATAGTCTACAATATAGCTGCTCGGCCCATATTGACTACATTACATCTGCCAGAAGAAATCCACTGTTGACGCAAAGCGTTTGATGGAAAGTGGAAGTGCCTGTTTAAATTAGGATGGGCAGAAGCTCAGTGATGGAAACACTCTCAAGAGGCATCTTTGACCTTTTCTTGGGCTCTGACACTTCACAGAGACACCCCCCTTATTTATGAATGGCATGGACACTTGAGGAACGTTCGTTTAAATGTTTTAACGCCTTGTCTCATAAATCTCTATTTATGTTGAAATCCATTTAGCGCATCACTCACTTACCGTGCTCGGGCCAAGTACAACAGCGGCACATGTTGCAGCTAATTCTGCGAGTGCTGCAGTGAAGAGGGCTTTTTACCACCCCTAATTCCTGTCCTTTTTAATCAAGTGTGTTTATGGAGCATTAAGCCTCAACAACAGCATTCTCAACCACTTTCCCTTGCGACGCTCCCCCACTGTGGAGGATTTGTGACAGAACACATGGTTCGGGCTGTCAAACAGGTGGACCAATAAGACAAATGTGAGCTTCTGTACTACATACACACACACACACACACACATAAACACACAAACACAGGATCATCTCCCAAATTTATTGACAGACACAGAAACTCACCATCTCCCAGATCGCTAAAAAAATTCTAATATAATGACCCCAATCATGTCATACTAGCTCATGTTACTCCCTGGAGTTTGTGTTGTGGCTAGGAGAATTTCTTGGATAAAGAGGGGGGGGGCTGACTCCGGACTGTGGGAGATTTAAATGGTAAAGCATGCTATGGTCCAGCCAAGGGCTGCAGAAGCCAAGGGTTGTCTGAGCCTCCAAATGAAAACCAAGATATACAACCTCACTGGCTGTAACCAAATACTGTTGTTTTTGCTTTTGTGTCCTTTACAAACAGTTCTGGTACAGGGACTGACAGCGCTGGCATGCTCTGAAACAGGCCTGAGGCGTTTTACGTGAGACCTGGCTGGAAGGGGGGTGGGGGTGGGGGAGGTCGAGGGGGGACCTGTTTCCAACAAGCGTTTGCCATCGGAGAGCCAGTATGAGTCAAGGCTCTTGCTCCGTGTTCAAGTGTTCTGAGCTGCTCTCGCTTCTGGCCAAGGCTCTTCACATCCAAATTATTTAGCAGTGTTTATTATAGTGGGGGTATACTGGCGCCAGGCAGCTGCGATTCCCAAAAAAAAATAGTTTTTCTTATACACAGAAATGAAAAAAAAAAATGCTGGACAGTTACAATTCAATCTTCTCCAGTTCTTTTTTTTCCCACAGTGTGCATGTACTCCTTCAACACGAAACTTTATCTATGACTCTTCTCCTTCTGTCTGACTTTCTGACATTCTGGTGCCAGAGGACGAGATCTTAAAAGGATTTCTGCGCAAAAATGTGCAAACAAATAATGAGGGAGAGGACAGTTGAGGTGAGAACGTGTTGCTTTATGCTTTGTCTCTGCTGTTTACAGGCTTGAATTGATTAGTTGACATAAAGCAAGCTGTCAGTAAACCCTTCTGATTTCCTTAGAATCACGGCAGAAAATCAGTGCCTCCTGTTCCTCATCTCGCCAACTTCAGGCCAAACAAAACAGCTCTGAAGTGCTCAAACTTATCAGTCTCCTGTAAACATAATGTTCTCTCTTCCCTCTCCCTCTCTCTCTCTCTCCCACTCTCTCTTTCTCTTGTCTCTCTCACAGACACACACACATATGCATGCACGCTCCTAGAAAGCCTCTTACTCCTGTACTCTGTCGAATTACTTTCAGCTGTGGTCACTCTCTTGTTTCCAAGGCTCTGTGGGCAGTTAAAGCCAGAGTCAGGTCTGAGATGGTAGAGAAACAGAGTTTTTTTACTCATTCTCCAATGTTTATTCTATCATCTGCCCTGGTTCACATGGACAGTAAATTAAATAAAACATTAGACATAAAACAAGGAAACATCTTAAATCCATAGTAACAACACGGACAGTTTCGCCTAATTCTATTCATATCTTTATTCAAATTAAACATTATATGTTAATGTCACATAGGCACAACATCCTGCCCTGTGTGTTTATTAACAGCATTTGGCAGATGCCCTTATCCAGAGCAACTTACAGCTTAGTTACAGAGACAGTACCCCTGGGGGTTAAATTTACATTTACATTTACGGCATTTATCAGACGCTTTTATCCAAAGCGACTTACATTCCCTACCTACAGGGGGCAGTCTCTCCCTGGAGCAATATTAGGGTTAATGGTCTCGCTCAGGGACCCGGTGGTGGTATGCTGAAGGTAGGATTTGAACCCATAACCTCTTGGTCCGGAGGCAAGTATCCTACCCACTGAGCTACCGCCACCCTCGCTCAAGGACCCAATGGTAGAAAGTGGGGTTTTGAACCTACAACTTGGTGGTCATTGAGTTCACAGACATGTGTTTTACCCACTAGGCTACTGCCACCTTATCTTAAGCAATGGCAGGCCTCGCTTGGCAGTACCTACCTAGATACCACAGGAAAAATACATTTGGAATTTAAAATAATAAGGACGAGTAATGGTAGTATATTTGACATGGCTCTAATGCAATGCGAATAAATAAAATACCACAAAATCACAACACCCAGGCTTCAGCTCGAAATCTAAACAGATGTTAAGTGAAACACCATGAACTCTGAATATCCTTATTCTCCTAACTTCGTGACGTACATAGTTTTATAGTACTTACTGAAAAAGTCACAGCAGTTTCTGAACAATCTGTTTTAATGTAATGACCGAAGTATAATCCTGCACTGTAAGGGATACAAACTGCCTAAATTACTGCAAAGTGCGAACCACCACAAGGCCCTGGGCTTTAGAGCATAAACCTGAGCCAAAACTACCAGTACACTTCCAAACTGCGGGATGATGGTTTACTGTCATTGTCCTCCCAGGACACTGGATGCTAATTAGAAGCAGGCGGAGGCTCTACAGGATCCCAAACAGCTGTCAGTGCAAATCAGTCTCTGACTGTTTCCTGCAGAACAAAATGCCCACTGTCAAATCATTGTTTTTGCTCGTGCTTTTGTGGCAGAGCGAGGAATAAACATCTCAGCTTTCTCTCCACCCACTTTGAGCCATAAATGCATACAGTAATACCACTGTCGTGTCATAGAACATGCAGTTTTTGCACAGGCTACTGGAATTACACACACATAGATGCACAAAAACACACAATACACGCATGCAAATGAAGTATGGAGATGTGTGCTTGCACAGACACACACACACACACACACACACACACACACACACACACACACACACACACACATGCACTTCTGCTCTCAATCAGGAAACCCACACATTCCCTGCGCTCTGATAATTCAATCCCTTCTCCTACACTTTCCTCGCTCATGCGTGAAACTCCCCCAGCTTTGCGGAGCTGACTAGGCATGCCCAGAGGGTGCCATGTTCATCTGAAGGAAATTGTGGAGGAGACACAGAGGGCTAAACAAATTACACCGAAGAGAGATGTGCAAAAGACAGGCTCCATAATGCAAGTGGAGTTGGGTTTCACACTCCTGGACTGGTTTTATGTTGAATCAAAAACATTGTGCAATCAGCACCACTGGAAGTCTTGGCATGTACATTATTATGTCGATGCCTGAGAAATGTCTGTAGAAGCAGAGCTGCATGGCTGCGAATGTGTCAGCACGAAGTGTGATCCACTGACACATGTTTCATTCATAACTGCAACTGGCAAAGTACATTAAAGGGAGTCATGCATTTCAGTTAACTGAGTTGAACACAGAATATGTCAACAATATTATGGGCCCCAAGCATATGGGCGTTCCTAAGGACCGATTTGAAGACTGCTGGGCTGTACACTTGATTATAGGTATTTTCAAATATTCTTGTGTGCACATTGGATTAGGATTTTTTAAATACCTGCAGACTCATCCACAATACCTACACACAACCACAAAAAGTACAAATGTTTGGTCACCCTTGCAGCTGATTCACTGTTAGTTTTATGTATGGTATCAGAGCTTGTTTGACCCATTACGCTTTAACCCAATCCAGGTGTAGACAATTCCAGAGGGTAATAATTTATGGTACACTTCAAACCTCTCAGGGTGTTGTGCTAACACTCAACAGTCAAGGGCTTATCTAAATGACTGAAACCCAGATAACCGACTCCCACAAATCAAGAGAATACTATAACATATGTCTAAACACTTCTTGCTTGTGGTTTTCAGTGCCTATAATGTTATTAATAAATGGAAGTTGGAAGCCAAAAAAAAACAATCAAGATCTCCTAAAATATGCACAGGTCAGGTATGCAAAATAAAACACATCACTTCTGCTATCAGACAGATGTGGCTGGCATGGGTGTAGAAAAAAGCAGCTTTAAGACAACTAGTGGCACAAGAAATAGCAGGAAAGAAGGAGAAAAGGATTCTACTAAATATTAAAGGTCCTATGACAATAGAATGTCACTTTATGAGATTTTTTAACATTAATACGAGTTCCCCTAGCCTGCCTATGGTCCTCCAGTGGCTAGAAATTGTCATAGGTGTAAAGAGTGCTTTGATCATACATACTTTGCTCGCCCAGGGAATTTCGCCCCTCTCCCCTAAAAAATTAGCTCCACTGACAGTTAATGCTATGTGTGAGAGACCACTTTTTCCCCTAGAGACATCATGGCTTGCAAACGCACCTCTGCAAACTAGGGTGATCAGAAGAGAATGGATAATTTGTTTTTCTTATAGCATTGGGGCTATAGGCTCCGATCTCAAACTGCATGACTATCAAGGAAATGTCCCGAATCTCACTACAGACGAATACAACTCCCTTTGACCAGGTTGCTGGCCCCTCCCCGACCCTCCTACTTTCTCCACCTCTCTCCTCCTCGCCCCGCCTCTCTCCTCCTCCTTATCATTTAAGCTACAGACACAGAAACGGCGCGTCCTCTGGAAATGCCATTGTTGGACTGGCTCTAAGTGGCTGTAATTCTGCACCAAGGCTGAATTTCGGAAAGAGACTTCAGACGCAATATTAGGGGACCACTAAGACCTATATATAAACATAAAAAATCAGCATGCCATGGAACCTTTAACACACTGTAGAAGTTAATGTTGTGTAGTCAGTGAAGAAACTGAGGAAGAAAATACACTGGATGTTACAAGAAGACACTAATCTAAAAATACATCAGTCAACCTTGAACTAGTTCAAGAAATAAAATATTAAGATTTGAACTACATCTTAAACATACTGTGTTTGCATAATAGTCTAAGAATATTTGAGCTGAAAGCATTCTGCAACGAAGAAACAGAAAGAACATTTACTTGCTTCAAGAAACATATGGAGGTTGTGATTTCAGCCAAAAGGATGAAGGTCTTACCAAGACTAGCACTCTACGCACATGCAGGGGTTTCATTTTTTATTTTTTTCCAATATGTTCCAATATTTAACATACATTTGAACATGCCACAATGATGTAGACATCTCAGCATGGTTATGATAACAATCACTGTGTTGAACAAGTAAACTGTTGACACTTACCTGGCCTTCTGCTGCTGGAGCTGTTCTGCTTGTTCTCTATGTAAACCAGCTGCTTGATCCACAGAGTAGGGGCAGTAATTTCTGTAACCACCAAATGTACAAATAATCCGAAACCACATCAACAGCACTTGAATTCTTATTTAGGAGGTGAACTTACCATCGCCATCTGGGACGACATGGGTCTCCATGGTGGGCGTGGGTTTGGAGCCATCATCTGGATTGAGAGTAAGAAAGAAACGGAAAGAGACTACCATTATTGAGGTTAATACAATCTACTCTCCAGAACTGTTGAATGGTTGGGATTTGCACATGGCCCGGCCAAGAGCACAGAAAACAGATAGAGATAAAGGGTAGGAGACTCAGAAAGAGAGAGCAGATAGAGATTAAAGTACATCGAAGATTTAATACAAGTCTATTCTTTACTCACACTCACTTTATGCCTCACTCATTCACTCAAACACATGCACACAACGTCACACACAATTCAGCCACTTTTAAAACCTTTCAGTCAATAGAGTCTACAATAAATCTCTTATTTTCTCTCTTTCTATGCAGATTCAGCATTTCATTATAGCAAATGTGCTGTATCATGGCTGTAGAGTCCTACAGTACTTACCCAGACATGTGGTATTGCACTCAGCCCTCTTTCCTTTTGGGCCCCATCAAGCACATGAAAGCCCTGGCAAGGGAGCGGCCATGCTAAGGCTAAGATCAGGTGGTATAGGAGGTTGGATCACAAAATATCATCGTTTAAATGGTAATTAGGCAAATGAGCTGCCTCTCAAATAGACCACTCCACTAGAGGGCCTCACAACGGTAAAGTATACAGGGTATTCCATCCACCTTTTTCATGCATGTTCTGAAAATAGGCATTAAAAACCTGCATGGAAAAATCAGAAAGCTTAAATATCACAAAAAAAAGGTAATGGAATTTTCCAATAACGTTTCCACTCCATCTGGTGATAGCAAACTTGACAAGATTCTCAACTGACGCTGCGGTGTCATTCCCAGGAGTTTGGCTGCCGATGACAAAGTGTAACTGCACTTCTGTAAGCACCCGCTCCAGCAGGCTTCTCTGAATTGTTATTGCTACAGCCAGCTGATGGAGGAATGTTAACATTGCTCTGTTGAGAGCTAATAATGGAGTAAACCTCTCCATCACACATGATCTTGTGTCTACATTATGTTATCTTCAAAATATTGCCCATAGCAGTAGCGGACAATGACTTTTCATTTCACCAATTTACCTTTAAGTCATGGCAGGTATGAATGGCAGCGGCAGTAGTTAGATTTAAAGTGTCACACCTACATTTCTATAAGATGGGTTGTTTAGACATAGTTTAACTCTAAATGACAAAGCATGTATTGCATTTTACAGCTGGAATCATAGATGATAACCCTTTATGGCTGATTATCCAGTAATTAAATGTAGGCCTGCAAAAATTACACTACTTTTCTCTACGCTCCGAACATCAGTCAAGACATGTTTGGTGTCCAACGTTTGCTTGTTTAGTTCACTGGATGCTAAAGCAGCTAACAAGTAACAGAAGATTAACATTGTGCAAACTGCATTCTTTAGCCATCCCACACTTGCCTCAAACCACAGAGACTTGTTAAGTAATCTCAAACAGGCTTGTTTATGCTGTTTCTGACACTGTATGACACACTGTTATTTTGTCTATTTTATAGGCAACAGTGTGTCATGTGGTGTCAGAAACAACTACATTTGAGACACTGAATGGTGATTATCACATGCAAGCTAAATGATGCTGCTTGACCTAAGTCTTCCATATTTGTGCCAAACTAAATAAGCAAATTTGAGACATTAAACATGCCTCAGCTAATCAAATACATTTGAGTTAACATGAAAACACTGTAAACTCATCCCCCTACAACCTGGCATTAAGGCATACAGTCTGGCAAGTTTAGGGGAATTCCAAATTTCTGCATAACTTAACTGTTGAGGTCGACTGTTAAGAAATCATTTAGAGCAGTTAATTGTGAAATGCTCCATTGTGGAGAAAATTACAGAGTCAGAACTGTTCACAGCGATAGGAACCAGACGTTAATGCCTTCAAAAACTCCCTCACAGAGAGCTACATGAAATTGTAATGAATTTGATTACTGATGCCTGTGTCATTGGTTCATGATTGTTTACACAAAAGCTCTTGACCAGGTTCAGGGAAAAAATCACATTCATGGAAGAGAGGTGGCACAAATCAGTGCACATAGAAAATTAATCTATTCAGTTTGCCACCAGCAACATTTGAATTTGTGTATTACCACAACTACATTTATTAATAATACCTAACACCAACAATGCCACAAGGGAAAACTCATATATGTGTTGGTATACTGGTGGTGTGTACATATTTGTATTATAATCACTGCAACCCCTGGTTCTCATAACCATCATTTTCAAGAAATTCAAATCTATAATCACTCCACAAGGCGCAATTTTACATGAGACAATTCTGGATGTTTTCTTTTTAAATAATTCATTAAACTATGCAGAAATTAATTTGCATTATAGACACTGCAACCTCTGGTTCTCATAACCATCATTATAAAGAAATCCAAATCTATTAGTTTCTGCACAATGCACAATATTGCATCTGACCCCTCTGAAGGTCTTTTTTTAATAACTTGGTCATTAACATATGCAGAATTTAATTTGCAGTGCAGATAGTGTAAGCCCTGGCTCTCATTACCATCACTATAAAGAAATGTGAGGGTCTTTTTTACATCTCAGTATTTAATCTATGCCGAAATGTAGGCAGAATTCCCCTGTAAAGGGTTAACAAACCTACCCTGAGTGTCTCAGTGAGACCAGGTCGAGAACAGAATGTGCTGCATCATCACTGTGCGCCTGGCTGGTAGTGACACTAACATCTGTTTAACAAGCGCTCAGCCATAGCCTTGCTCTGGGAGAACAGCATAATGTAGGCAAAGTGTAACACGATCTGAAAAATGAGAGTTAGAGCCAAACCCTGAGTGCGCTTCACAGTCACCCCCCTCCAACGCACATACGCATCCCCTTCTGCCGCTCTGGAGTAAACCTCTGGCCACGCTCACACCCCGCTACACTGCCCCTGGGGCCTGTAAAACGACAACCTGGCTTTCCAGAGTTAAGGGCTGAAAGGCTGCACCCCTGCTGCCGTTGCTGTTAACTTCTGTATTAGTGGTTTGAGATTTCACTGCTGTGGTGGAGACCGGGGAGGTACTGGCGGTTGTGGCCGAGGAAGGGGAAGGCCTGCAGATCCCAGCCTTTGATCAGAGCTAAGTCCTCACACTGGCTGTAAAACCTAACAACTGGAATATGTTTTCATTGTTTATGGCCCCACGAAGCCAAGCACCTACTTACAGAAACTCAAGCCTGGAGTCAAGCTCTGACACAAATAAGCTGCTCTTGTCAAATAGGAACAGAATACTAAGTTGGATAAATTAATGTGACAGGATAAAATAAAAAAGGCCCTTTTCCTGCGAGTTCACGGCCTACAGTAAATGCAAGGAAATTGGTACATTGCGGGAAAAAAGCATCCATTAAAGTTCTTCGCGAGTGAATCTCCAGAAACTTTTTCTTACTGTTACTAATATATCAAACCAGATACATCTGTAGACACACACGCACACACACACACACATGCACACACACACACACACACACACACACACACACACACACACACACACACACACACACAC
>JBBPDE010000001.1:38160135-38176171 GCA_037974605.1 Nannopetersius ansorgii
TTGTGGACTTCTTAAGCACTGATGTACGTCGCTCTGGATAAGAGCGTTAGCTAAATGCCGTAAATGTAAATGTAAATAAGATAAGATAAGATAACCCTGTATAAGTTCCACAGGTGGGAAATGTGCTAACTCTAAGACCAACAGTTATTCTATATTAGATAAAACGGTACTTGAGAATGTGTCTGAAGTGTTATCCTCCTGGACAAACCTGATTTTTGCTCTTACACTGGTTAAGCGAATAATCCTGCAGAGTTCGGGTCTTCCGCTTGTTGTCCTTTGCATTTGGCGCCCCCTTGTGCAAAGTTTGTCTTACTGCATAGTATTTCTGCAGCCAGAAATTGGGAGTGAACGAGACTATATGGACAAAAGTATTGGGACGCCTGACCGTTACTCTTGTTTATATCGTGTATTTATACCCGTTGATACGTTATAACAAGTCCACATTCCATTTACACCTGAATCATGGAAAGCACGCTTTATGGCAATATAGCCTAAAGCAAATTCTAAATCGAGACCCCCTGAACAGATCTGTCTTAAAACGCCAAAGACAAATAAACCAACAGCCTCATCATTTCAACATCAGCCCCCAGATGTAGTCTGATGTGCTTCACGCATTTTATGTATTATTTTGTTTTTAAGCCAGAATTATGTCGCTTGGACTCTAATACAGTATACATTAAATATCCCCCTGTAAACAGTCCGTGGGCTCACTAAAAAACAGGAGGCAGGAGGCTGATGGACCATATTGAACTGACAAAGGCGAGAAAGTGCTGGATATTTTTAGCCCCCCTGTCACAGAGGGGCGGAGCAAGAGATGCGAACGGAGAACAGCAGGTGGAGGCATTTATCTCCACCTGTATTCCGAAAGGCCACGCCCCCTGCACTCCGATTGGCCAGCTGCGTCTATTAGGCCGCTTTGATTGACTTGTCTGTGAGGATGAACACCTCAACAATAATTACTCATCAATAGGAATGTGACTGGCCAATCCTGGAGCAGGATGCGTTCTACTACTAGCCAATCACAGCATAGGGGGCGGGAGTAGTGGAATACGGGTGGAAGAGGAAAAAATAAATAAATAAATAAAAAATAACACCAGAAGGAGACTGATGCGAGACAGAGGGAAGAGGAAAAGGACCTTATAAACGAGGTGGCAGCACTTGGAACCGGGACTGATTTGGGAATTGTTCTGTCGTGAGGTGGTCGTGATTTCGTTCAGACCTCCTCGCGCAATGCACCCCCTGTAGCCCCCCCTACGGTATTATGCAGTGTGGAAGGGGGGCTGTATGCATCTGCTTGGATCAGATCAACCCAGTTCTGAAAACGTTTGGAGAACTGAGAGGTCAGTTGGAACTTGAGATGTATTTCTGGTGGGATTTTTTCTTCAAACCACTGTTCTGAGGGTGCATGTGGCAGGAGCTGCTCTGCAGTGGTCCTGCAGCGGTGGGTCTCAGTGTTGGGCCTGTTTGGCAAGATGGTTCATGTTAGGATGTTTACAAGCTTCTATACATATGGTTTTATCTCCACTTTCAGTAAGTATAAACAGTAGGTCGGGCCTGTGTGGTAATGCGTGCGCCCTGTCTCACAGATGAGGTCGGGATTAGGCCAAGAGTAAAGTGCTTTGCGTTGGAATAGAGGCAGAAAACGCAAATGGCGTTTATTATAGTGGATATAATGTGTTTACGCGTGAGTGGCTTCTGACGCATTGATGTGGAGTAGCTGGCCTGTGTCTGAGTGTGTGTGCTTGCTGTCGAGTGGGGGAAGCTGATAGACAGACATGCACAGAATCCCTGCCTCTAAAATAGCACACATATAATTTCATCTCTCTTGTTTTTGCCCAGTGTGATGCCTTTATCCTAAGGCAACCTGGCCTCATTAGCACAAGCAGAGCATAAAAAAATATAAATGCATGTGGAAGCTGGGCCGCATCCTGTATCCTTGGATTGCATCACCCTTAAGCTCTGATCTGGCCAAAACAGTATAATCCTTTTGAAAATCTGCCTGTTCTCTACAGTTCCACACTGCAGCACAAACAGCAACATTTCCACTTATTTACTCACCTTTGCTTATTCCACAGCCCACCATGGTGGATCCACTGGAACCCGAGGACCAGAGTAAGATCAGAGGGCCGCAGTTTGAGACCCCAGCTGCAGCCTCCGAAGCCGCTTGTCTCCCTGAGCAGAGTGATGATGGAGAAAAAGAAGAGGCTGTTCATGGCGGCACAGATGAGCCTACAGTTGAACCTGAACAGAGCCCTCAAATTAGCCGGCCTCAGAACAGCGAGCCTGAGCATCCTAAATTGCACCTGGACCTGTACAACTTTGACTCGCCAGTGGCAGAAGGCAGCCGCTATGTGCTCACAAGCCCTCGTTCACTGGAGGCATGTGCACGATGTGGAGTCAAACCCGTGGAGCTTCTGCCTCGACCGTTATCCGACTTTGCACGGGAGGCACCTGGCCGTAGTATGCGTGTCGCCACGGGGATGTTCGAGGTGTACGAGAAGGACCGGCATGCGAAACTGAGACAGTGCAGAGAGGAACGAGAGAGGATAGTTCAGGAGGAAAAGAGAAGGATCCTTCAGGCTGCGCTTAACAACAGCAGCAGATCACTGGCTTCAGAGAAGCCTCAGGCTTCAATCAATGATGGATCGTCTCAGCCAAGAGGTCACGGTTCTGTTAGCTCTGAGCCTGTGCCCAAAATGTCACCTGCTAGCAGTGGTCCATCAAAAACACATATCACACCAACTGCACGACCCAACTCAAAAGTCACACCTCAAAGCTCAGAACAGTCAAAAACGCCAAACCATGGTGCAGGTTCCTCCCCTAAATCTAGTCCAACTCAGCCCATAAAAGCTGGCCCTGTAAGTTCTGGCCACGCTGTTCGAGGGACATCTGTAAAGTTGCTTGCTACTGAAGCTGCTCCAAAAACTCATGGAAAGACAGTTCAATCAACAGCAGGAGCACCTGCGTCCAAAAAGACGTCTAGTGCGCCGACAAAGTCTGCAAATACCTTCCCCAGATCAACACCAAAGCCCTCCTCTTTTCCAAGGATGCCAACATCACTGGCACCAGTTGTTTCAAAATCTGCAGCACAAAGCCCTGCCAATGGCATCACTAGTCCATTTGCTCAGCATAATGGACACATCATGGGCAGGTCAAAGATGAGGGAACGAAGCCACTCTTTAGAATCCTTACAAAGAAAACGGGAAGCAGTTAGCTCCTCTACTACTTCCACCACTACCACAGCCACAACCACTTGTGCCTCTTCAGAGTCAGCATCCTCCTCCTACAGCTGGGATGGGACACGAGACTATTGGGGTAAAACCTCCAGCCCCCGAGCTCGCACCTTAGCCACCTTTAACTCTCTGATGGGCCGAAGCCTGAGTTTGGGGGATCTAAGCCATTCTCCACAGACCACGCAGAAGGTGGAGCGCATTGTGAAGGAGGTCAAGCGTCGAGGTCTAAAGGCTGTGCCAGAACGTGACCGCAAGATTGCGGCACTGATGCTAGCTAGGTACCAAGAGGAGGATATCATGAGCCAGACACGCTATGTGGCACATCTGCAGTGGGACAGCGAACGGCGCCTGGAGGAGCTGCGGCGTGAACGTGAGGAACGAGAGAAGCAACGGGCCATGCTTCAGTGCCAGAGAGCCTGGCAGTCCCAAGTGTCTACGAGGCAGCGCCGACTCGGCAAACAAGAGCGTGAGGCAGCAGCAGCCAAGTTACGCCAAGTGGCAGAGAGTGAGGAGCGCTGGAGAGAGCTGGCCGAGCAACAGGAGCGAAGCAGGCTGCAGAAACTTCAGCAGGTTGCTCGGGAGGAGAAGCAGAAGAAGGCCATACAGGAACAGAACCTCAAAGCCCTAGAAGATGAACGCTTTGCCATGCAGGAGCAGGAGAAGCTGCTCTTCAAGGAGAAGCTGACCATTGCTGAACTAAAGAGACAGGAGCGTGAGCACCAGATCCAGGAGGAGCGCCGTGGCCTGAACCGTGCGGAGAAGCGGCGGCATGCAGCCCTCACCCAAGAGATTGCGCGCCGTGAGGCAGACGAGCGTGAAGAAGCACGCAGAGTGGCCAAAGACAAGCTGTGCCGCTCTTTGGAGAACTATGAGCAGATCCAGGAGCGCCGCGGCCAGGAGCTGCGTGAGAAGGCCAAACGTGAGGAACAGCAGATCCAGAAAGCCAGGAAGGTGGCTGAGAAGCGCGAACGGCAGCAGAAGGAACAGATGGAGGCACGTGTTAGGGAGGCGGAGAAACGCGCACAGCAGGCCGCAGTGATGGCTGAGGAGAAGTCGAAAGAGAAGTCCCAGCGCGCGGTTCAAAGCAGGCTGGAGAAGGAGCGCCTTCAGAGGCTGAATCGTCAGAGGGTGGAGGAGGAAGAGCAGCAGAGGCGTCTCGAGCTGCTGCAGTCCATAGAGCGCAAGCTGGAGAAAAGTGAACAGATTTTCCGTGAAAAGCGCGCTGTGTTGGAAAGCGCCCGATCCGTGGCACGTGCCTCTTTCCATGTGAGAGATCGTGTTCGAGAAGAAACAAACATGCGCACATTTGACAAGATGGTCCTGGAGGCACAGTTAAAGGCTAGCTTGGATGAAAAGTGACTCTACCAGCTTGTTTACTCTTCCCATCTACCTGCTGCTAGTAATGAGCTGCTTGAGCCTCCATGGTAGCCTCATCACTGAAGTAGGCCCACGGCATTGCTGGATGTGTCCTCAAGTGTCATATCTTGTCATAGAATCATGAGTTGTCCCAATTGCTGGATCATTTATTATGTATGAAGTATTTTCCCCTTGTTTTATTACCTGGTTACTTGCTGGTTGTATGTGGATAAGTTTGCTGAGACATGCCTGGTTTTTGTTTGTATTTGTTTTTGTTTCTATTTTATATATAGCCAAATGGAACAAATTATTTATAAAGAGATACATTTTTTTACCAGCCAGCTGGTCATCTCTCCATCTTTGGGGTTGCAAAAGACAACAAAACAGAAGGAAGACCCCTTCATAAGACTGAACTGAATGCAGGACTCTGCTAGAAGTCCTACAGATATCTGCTGACCATTAACCGTGACTTGTCCGTGAGTGTTATACAACACCGAAGCGCTGACAGAGCAGGTCTTGAGTGGTGACATGGCAAAGAGTGATCTCAGCACAGTCCAACTGCTGACGAAGCAGCTGAGTCTTGGCTCAGCATCAGGCTCTCTGCAATCTGTCAGACTCAGGTATGTCCTCTATTCTGCCTGTTTAAAGAAATTCTCTTAACATTGCTCAGTCTCCTCACTGTGATCCATATCTGTAGCATGTAGTCAATTACCATAGACAATATCTTTAAGACTGTTTGCTCTAAAACAGTAGAAATCATGTTCACTCAGAAGACACCGAAGGGAAACAACTGAAAGATGACCATTGGCTAAAAATGTTTAGTTCCAAGTCAGTTTTCTGTTATTAGGAAAAAATGATTAATTATATTGAAAATTACTGTCTATGGTAATTTAGTGTACGCTACAAATAGTGGGTTTCTAGGAACATGATTTCTGTTTTCTGTTCAGAGAACCACCCCACATGCCTCTCTTTCCACTGTGTAACACCACTCTCATTTGTCAGTAGAGCATGAGTGTACTGTTCACTGTTTGAATACAAATTGAGTAGCATTGTGCAACCTCTATGCAAACCGAAACAGAACCAGACTGCAGTCAGATATTTCCAGGCGAATTATCCAAACAAATCTGCAGCAGATGAAGGAAATCTACAAGTTCTTCAATTTCCATGACTGATAAAAGGAAGACAGACAGGGTGTAGATAATGAATTGCACTTTTATACTGTAGTTGCCATAGCAATGTGCAATAGAGCCGGTGGCCCAGGCCTTTGATGAAATCACCAGGGATCATGAGAATGTGAGTGGGTTGCCAGTGAGGCAGTAGTGGGTTGGGTCTAACGCAGATTTTTCCCACCACACACTGAAAGTGCCGTCTCATCCTGGCCCATTTTCAGATGACAGGATTGGAGGACAGTTTAGATTGATATCTGCAGAAAAGCACTGCACTCTGCATTCCTGGACAAGGCTGGCTGTTAAATCCTATCAGATCATGACCCACCGCTCTGCAAGCTTCACTGTTTACTTCACTGTCCATTTTTTAATCATCCTTTAATCCAGATGCTGATAGAAGAGACAAAAATGTATTTCAGAGCCACCAAATTTATTTCAGATAAATTAGATGCATAATCCTGCAGGACATTTTTGTAAATGTAAGAGTGCTGTAGTTTCAGCTGAGTCACAGTCAGTTTGAAATTAAGCATAAAGGCTTATGGATTAGGTTTGATTAGATCAACTTAATTCTTCATGAAGGAAATGTACTTTGGATTCAGAGAGTTTAATACATACACACATTATTTTCATATTATGTCAGATTTGTCTTTTGTGTCTTTTTGTAACCGTATAATGAATAGGATTGGGATAGGTGTTGGTACAGTAGGTTAAACAAAAAGGAATTTTGTATTACAATTTACTTCTTTCAGTTACTTTACTGATTACTGTAAGGAAAAGTCGTCTCACTTCTCATGGCTTTACTTCTACATTATTGTAAAAAAGTAGTTCTACAAAAAAAGTTCTACATGAAACAGAAACAAATCTGTATTAACTGGAAGGGAAAATACAAAATGTATTTGAAATTATTTTATTTGGACACAAATCATAGGGTGGTAGTGGCCAGTTGCAGCCAGTTATGCTTTATAAAAATTTTGACGACTAATACTAACTGAAACTCTGCAAAGTTGGTATATACAGTTCCAGGACATCTGTGTGTTTACCCCCAACATTGAGTATAACCAAACACCAACGTATAATTCATGTTTTATGAAGCTGCTGAAGGTTTCAGGATTCATATGTATATTCATACAATAGTTTACACTATAATTACTACACTAGGACAGAGTATAACAGTTAATCTTATCTAAAGCAATGTACTATCAATTTAATGTAATATCAAAACAATGTACTTTTAGCTTCTGTAATGACAGTACAATGCTATAAACCTCAAAACTTAAGCAAAACTTAATATTATCAGGAGTTAGTTGTATCTCATATTAGTACAAAAGAACAGACCTTATATATTTTAAGCAGTACTTATGTATGTATCTATCTAATCAATCAGTCAATCATCTCAGGTGCTCAGCAAATGCCCTTATAGCAAAAAACAGCCCTGTGTTAATATTTATGGTTGACACAGTGACATTCCAGTGCATCCGTTACTGGATCTTCAACTTTTATTTTGGTAAAACAGAAATACTAAGAGGCTATGTTGATTTGCTCCTCAGGCTGCAAGTTTATGTACGAGTGGAGATGATGATGAAGATGGCATCCATCGACTCATCTGACAGACTGTCCCCAGTGAATGCTTTATAATGCCTGTGACCCCGTATTCCTCTCCTCTCCTGTATACATGGTGATTACGCTTGTATAAATGGTGATTGTGACGTAAACATGACTTTGATAAGCATTAAATTGTATATTTTTTTGAAGTACAACTACGGTATCAGCAAACAGTACATAAGGAGAAAAGAGAAAAGAACTTCTTCATCTTTACGTTGTAATTCACTGAAACATGACAGTATTTTTGTTGCAGTTTTGAGGAAACTGAAAGCAAAGTAGTGGTGCTTGGTGAAAAATGTATGCAGTAATATCACTTTCATATCATGCATTGCGTTTTTTGCAATTCATCTCGACAATACAGGGTATTTTCTTAATGTACAATGAAAATGTTAACAAAATGATCCTATCTTATATTAATATATGAGTAAATAGATCAAAACAGCAAGGATTCTTATTACACAACATTCTCCTTGATGTCTGAAATGATTAGAGAGACAAAATAGTTAGACTGGAATATTGCAGCATCATATTTGCTGTAGGATTAGCCTGGAAATTGTATTATTTTTACAGGTTGAGGTGCTATACTTTTTGGCCCAGCACCACACTTTTGCTGAAGAGCAAAAGAAGCTGAAGCTCATCAGTGGTTATTAACACAGCAGGGCAATGGGAGTGAACAAGCAGCAACATACAGATGAATTTATTTAAAAAAAAAATGTTTTTCATTGTATGAATGATGAAAGAAAATAAACTCAGATCTTTTCCATGAATGTCATTTATCCAATTTTTTTTTTAAATATAATTTATTGGAGATATCATTACATGGTAACATTTATACAACATCTAGAATCTAAATGAATACTTCTAAGGAGATATACAGTACATAAGAATTAAATTATTCAAAAAAGTGAATCACTCTTTGCTTTCTAGATGTCACAACAGCCATAATACAGAAACATAATGTGGGCTGCCAGAGAAGTAACAAACATTTAAAACGTTAGCATCCTAACTAAGTGATTAAATATCCTAGGTGGCAGAAAGTCAAGAGCAGATGTTTTTTCTACTGAACAGATGTGGATCATGAGAAACAGAGGTTAACTCCAGCTGCGGCCCACAGTCCTTCCTTACACTGCCTGCTCCGTGATTTGGGCTCCAGAGTACGAAACAAAGTGCCTTATTTTTAATAAATTACTTTGTGATATTTTTTATTTAAATTTTCGTCATACCAAAAAACCCATTTTAATTCATAATGGCCCAATGCTAGGGGAGGAAAATTGTTGAATATGGGACCTTAACCCATTTAACTGTATCTGATTACGCAATTGTTCTCCAGAATATCTTATAGCAGTAGATTTACTATAGAAACTATAGTGACTCTTGACTATAGAAAACCACAAAAAGGCAGTTCACCTTTGTAGGACCCCCCGTCTGCCAGTTCACGTCATTCTCAGTCCTCAGACTGTACTGCGTCTGGGCGGGTGATGATCTCGTAGACGCTCTGTCTAAAGCAGCTGTCAGAGGTCAGACGCCGGGCCGTCTCTTTCAGGTCCTCCAGGCTTGGAGCCTCGCCGCGTGAGTAGGCGAAGGACTTGGAGTGTTTCACTGCACACAGGAATAAATGGAAGATGGGTTTGGTGGGGTGGGGGAGGGGCGGTATTAGGTCAGTGGAACGAGTTCATTTAGCTGATTGAAATCATTACAGTTGGCTCTAAATTGAATGAGGGCGCTAAAGTGCACTGGCAAAGGAAAATCGTCTATCATAACGCCAATTCAGCACCGCTCAATTGCTTTTCACAGCAATTCAATACAAAATTTCCTTTTAGGATTCTAAGCAGAACATTAAATAACATCGGAATGTCACAGCGTGCCTGTGTGCGCCATGTGAGTGAATGTGCAATAGATGGGAGAGGGAGAGAGAGACTCACGCCAGTGTTGCCTGGAGGCATGTCTCTGGACTCGACAGCTCTTGATGCGGCGAGCGGCAGCTTTATGCAGATACACAGCGTTCTTCATGATGGCAGGCAGCTTGGCCTCGATCTCTGCTGCACAGATACACTCCTCAAAGAACTCTGCAGAAAAAAGGATTTAACTAACACGAACCCAGGACCATATCCAGTGTCCAGTATCCATCTCTTTAATAAGAACTCCTTAGGATATAATGAGCAATATTATAATACTAATGAAGTGTGATTATATGTAGCACATTGTAATGCATCTAGTTGTCCATTTATGAGGGTTTCAAGGCGATAATGAGGCATTTTGCCAGAGTGCCTGTAGAGAATACTTATGATACCACTTTAATCATAAAATATATTAAGTTTAGCTCACTTTTAACCTCTAAACACCAAAGAACTTGCACATGGGTCCATCTGCTCCTCACTCTCATAATGAAACGAATTTACGTATCAGTTTCATAGTCGTTACCACATAATTCACAGGAGTCAATTGTAGATAATAGGAATATACTTCAGTGCAGATTATTACTTTAGAACTTAAACAGAAAAAGAAATGTGTAAAAAAAGGTATTTTTACATAATTTATGATATTAAATACAAAAGACCAGAACCTTTTTTTCTGTCAGGCATTTTGGAAGAGAGCTGCTTAATCACACTATGAATATAAGTTTTATGAGTCAACTCACTGCGGAGGTGGCTGACATCTCCTCTCATCTTCTCGTCTCTCTCGTGGCTACGCTCGATACATTCCAGACCCTGCTCCAGATCCTTCAGGGCCTCCTCAGCCAACTTCAGCCGCTGTTCTAGCTCTGCACGGGACTCCATCTCAGCCTGACACACACACACACACACACACACACACACACACACACACACACACACACACATTAAATATACACCACCAGTCAAAAGTTTAGGACAGCAAACCTAAACAGTGAAGATAGGATAAGATAAACCATTATTAGTCCCACAAGTGGGAAATTTGCACTGTTACAGCAGTAAATAGCACCAGTCCAGAAGTGGTCCAAGGAAGGAAGACCAGTGAACCAACAACAGGTTCATGGGCACACAAAGCTCAGTGATGTGCATGGGAAACAAAAGCTTGCCTGGTCTGATCCCACAGAAGAGCTACTGTAGCACAAATTGCTTGAAAAGTATATGCTGACAGCACTAGAAAGGCATCAGAAGACAGAGCATACACAGCTTTCTGCGCATGGGGCTGCATAGCTGCAGACCGGACAGAGTTACAGTTCTGGAAGTATCTGAGAAATCTGCAAGCCATTTGAGCCATCTGAGATACAGTCTTTGTTGCTTTTCTGTCTTATAGATCAGTGGGATCCCAACCCTGATACCGAAAGCCTTTAATGCTCTTAAATAACTAATTAACCAATTCACAAGTTTTTTTTTCTGGGTTGTAATAGACATATAAAGGTAGACAAAATGATAAATTGTGCAGGACAGTGGGGTAAGGGGCTCTTGGATGGAGCCTGGGATGGATCCTGGAAGAGGTAGGTGATAAAAAAAATTACAGCAGGTTGCATTTGTATTTCCTTGGAGACACTGGAGTAGAGTATCACTCTCTACTGGTTCTTCACTGCGAAGTAAAATAACAATGATGAATGTGTGAGCCGAGAAAGATCCAGCACACAGAGAATCTCAGACTCCATGTAACCTGATAACGCAATACGGTAAGAGGCGTCGGTACAGTCCAGTAGAGTTGCATTAGCTCACCGTACAGCCTGTATTACTGTCTGAAACTCCAGAAAAGAACCTGATTTCATCTTTGCATTTTGTTGCTCGGGCTGAAGCAGAATTTCAGTTATCAGCTAAAGGTACAAACTACTGCAGAGCTGCAGTAATTTCTAATTGGGTAAATGAAAGATATGACCTTGTTTGCAGAAAGATGTCAATGCACTAATTAAAATAAGCGTACAATGCTCTGAAAAGGTTATTATGACAGATTGTACCAAATTACAGGGACACTGAAGCCGATATGACTTATCTATTGTTCACTTGTACCAGTAAAAAAGAAATATTGTCACCTATTGTCACATGTGGTATTCCCAACAAATGAAACAAAGGAAACCTTTCCTGATGGGTTCGTGAGATCAGCACTGGTTGCCTGTGCTCATTGAAGGCTAAAAAGTCCAATAACTGCATTTCAGCAGCATTTTAAAAAAAGGCTAAAGGTGTAACTTGGATGGCGGAAAGAAGTAAATGCCCTAAAGTATAAAAGAAGTATGATGCAATGTAATGGTTATTATGGCAGATTGTACTGAACTGCGTTTGGAGCGATATGACACTATATGGACAAAAGTAATGGGACACATCTGTTTCTCAGTGTTGGGGCTAGGCCTCTCACTTCCAGTGAAGGACAGTCTTAATGCTTCAGCAGACCAAGACATTTCAGATGCCATCCATGGTTCCATTGTGGACACAGTTTGAGGAAGGCCCTTTTCTATTCCTGCATGACTGTGCCCCAGTGCAAGCTCCATAAAGACATGGTTGAATGAGTTCAACTCGACTGGACTACACAGAGCCCTGACCTCAACCCCATCCAACAACTTTGGGATGAACTAGGTCGGAACCAGGCCTCCTTGTCCAACATCAGTGCCTGAGCTCTACAGAATGAATGGGCACAAATTCTCACAGGACACTTGTTATAGGTGCCACGGGGGACCAACTCCAAATTAAAGTCTACATATTTGAATGCAATGTCATTAAAGTCCCTGTTGGTGGAATGGTCAGATGTCCCAATATTTTTGACCATCTAATGTATCTGTTGCTCTTATGTGCCATAAAAGGAGAAAAATTGTTGCACAGACAGTACTGTTTGATTAGTTGATTGATTAAATGCTTCTAAACACATTATAGTTTACAGAAAAATCATTAGTTGCAGACCTGCACTGCAGTATGCCTCTAACTCACCTTCAGCTCGGCCTCGGTCTGCTGTTTGTCAGCTGTGAGCTGGCTGAGGGACTGCTGGAGGGCCCGAGCCTGAGATGAATAAAACTCACGCTCCTCTTGCAGCGCCCGTGCCTGCTGCTCATTCTCCTTCAGCCTGCAGTGGGGGACAATGAGTTCACACTCGCAGCCACATTCACACACTGCAGAGATGAAAAGTGGTGCAGACACTAATGAGGCTTGAGAATCGACATCATGCTGCATTATGGGATCTTTCTGCCATTATGGCACACTATGAGATTATATTGTTTTTCTTGCAGACTTCTCACGATTAGAGGTAGGTGAAATGAAAACATGGTCAATCTTATCCTACTCTAGAGGAAAGCCAAACAACTACCGTCCTCCTTTTTCATATCCTTTCTTTCATGGTGTGAAGGTAAAAAAGAACATTTTAGGGAGTCACCTGAAACTCATGTAATGAATATTCCACTGGTCACTAGTATATTCCACTTTTAGCAACTTTGTCAACAGTGGACCACACAGAGCCCTGACCTCAAGCCCATCCAACAGCTTTGGGATGAACTAGAACCGAACCAGGCCTCCTTGTCCAGTGCCTGAGCTCTACAGAATGAATGGGCACAATTTCCCACAGAAACACTCCAAAATCTTTTGGACAGCTATTATAGGTGACAAGAGGGGCCAACTCCAAATTAGAGTCTGTGTATTTGAATGCAATGTCATTAAAGTCCCTGTTGGTGACACTAGCCAATTGGTGACACTATTACTGTACTGTAACCAGCTTTCAAATCACTGGAGAATCAGTAATGTAATAAATACATGACACACAAACTCTGCCGAACAGTAATTAATCACTCGGAATCAAGCTCTGTTAAGTGTTATTACTGCGTGGAACTTCTGTGTAAAAAGGTCATTAAATACTGCTTCCGCTCACTCCATGCCATGCCTGTGGGGTCATTCCTAACCTTGTCAACAGTGCTAGCCCGGTTAGCCAGTTGGTGACACTGTTACTGTACTGTAACCAGGCCGGGTTTATGAGGAGCTACTTGCTATTTATATATAATTATACCAAAAGATGACTGAGAATCTCAATAGGACGCCCACAAGTGAGTTTAGAGTGGGGGTAAATGGGAGGTTAAAATATTAATAAAACATTTTATAGTCTTTCTTTAATTTTAGAAAGTAGCAGAAAATGTAACATAAAAAACAAATGAAACCTTTCTGGCATATTTCCTTGCAGATTGGGTGGTGAGCTCAGTTGCTCATTGGTTGTTCGGGCTCACTAATAGCTAAAAAAAAAGAAGTGCTGAAATGATGTAATGTTTCTGCTGGTCTGTCTTAATCCATTCAGTTCCTTGTCATTTTAGACTCTCTCAGGCTCTCTAGCATCTGATCCTGCCGGAAGACATTATCCAGTCGCAGTTTTCTGATATGACTATGTTAAATCCATAAAATTCCATAGTAGATCACATGTGGCTTGAAGTTTACAATGAAATGAAAATCAGTCCAAATCTTTAAGATTTTAGAACAAATCAAACATTTATTGTCATCTTAGGTAATGGCACTAGCCAGGTCCCATCATAATTCACTTCATATATGGGAAAAAAAACATGTTTGTGAAGGGCTGAGACAAAATTCTGTCATGTCTCGGCCAGTGGCCAGTAGGGGCCACTGTTTTGGTTTAGTTTTGGGGGCCTTTTATTTTGATATTTTGTGCATGTTTGTGTCATGTTTCTCAGTTTCAGGTGTCTTGTGTTTAGTTAAGGTGATTGGGGTTTTGTGATTGGTTCCTGTCCATGTCATGTTTGTATTTAAGTTCTGTTCATGTGGGCCTTGGTTGTCGGTCCATCACCGGGTTGGTCGGTGACCGCTAGAGGCCACTGCTTTTCTGTTTTTTGACCCTGTTTTCTGTTCTGTGGACTCTTATTTGGACATGTTTGTTCTGGTTCTGTTCATTTGTCACGTGTCACTTCTGTTCTCAGCTGTTTTCTGTTTAGGTGTTCCTTGGTCCCCAGCTGTCTTGTGTTTTCCCTGGTTATGTTATGTATTTAAGCCTGTGTCTGTTAGTTAGTCCTCATGTGTCCATCGCCTCATTTTTCCAGTTCCCTGTTTGCTGGTTCTGGTTATTTGAGTTCTGGTTATTCTGACGGCCCCCGTGCCTGGTTTTTGTTCTCTGTTCTGTTTCGTTAATAAAGAAGTTCTAGCATGGATCGTAGCCTGTCTGGTTGGTCCTTGCCCCGAGGTAGTTCCGGGTTGGGGTTTAGCCACCCCTCCCGTGACAATAACTCTTCCGCCTCGTGTAGAATCACATTTCTGTTTTCATGTATCGGCCATCGAGCCAGGTTTTTGTTTAAAAAAAAAATAAAGAAACCACTTTCATGGAAGCCTGCCTGCCGTGGTGTGATCACTGGGGTAAAGCACGGCGTCGTGACAAATTCATTATTTAACTGAAAGTTTGGATGTTTCATTCAACTGAATTTATACAATTAGAATGAGATTTTGCCGTATCTGGTAGCCATATTAATTCACACGCCAGTTTATTTACATTATTTATTTATTTTTTGAGCTATTTAGAACCAGCCTAACCCTTCCGAAATGGCAGATCACCAGTGAGACACTGATTTAACAAACTTCAAGCAAACTTCACTAGTTTCACTAGGCGATGCGTGACATGTTGTAATGAGAGCCAGATTATAGGGAGCCTGGCCACATCCTATTCCTCTCATAATAAAGGATGACTTAATAAAACTTGAGTGGGTGCTGATGAGCCAATCCATCTAGAATGGGGGTAAATGGAGAGCTAAGACTGTGAATAAAAAATGGATCATTATGATTTTAAATTTCCTAGCCCTATTCACAGGTTTGCCTGGATGTCCAACAATTCTACATATCGATCTATTCTGGTATCTAATACACCTGATCAATAAAATCAGGCGAGTTGCTTCAACAGGAGTGAAGTGTTCGATGGACAATAATCTGTGTTGTGTTATTTAACGTAGGCCGAAAACCAACCAACCAAACAAAACAACAACAACAACAACAACAACAACAACAATAAAAACAGTGTCTGAGTTAGAAAAGAAAAAAAATTGGCATGATGATTCCACATTTTGTGACTCAGTAGAAAGTCTATGAAAAGCAGCTAGCAGTACATCAATATCAATACTGCCTGGAATGAGACTACAAACAACTAAGCTTTCAAATCACTGGAGAATCAGTAATGTAATAAATACATGACACACCAACGCTGCCGAACGGTAATTAATCGCTCGGAGTAAAAGAACAGTGAAAAATAGCTTGAGCTCTGTTAAGTGTTATTACTGCGTGGACCTTCTGTGTAAAAGGGTCATGAAATACTGCTTCCGCTCGCTCATGCCTAGCCCGTGGGGTCATTCCTAGCCTCTAGTCAATCTGCTTCCTCACTATTGCCCAGCACTCACTGGTGTCTGATCGATATGATAGCTTGTTTGCAAATCAATGGACATTTCCACTTAGTGGCCTCCACCCTCCATTAACACTGATAACACTAATAGAGCCTGGGCTCAGACAGTGGGCTCTTCACACGTTTGTCCACATGTACACATATTTGGCAATTCACCCTGTTGTAGATAAGAATGCACTTTTTTTCGGAGTTAGTCAGGCCTCTATGGCCCGCCTACAACTGGTGCAAAATGTCACAGCTCGAATTTTTAACCGGTATAAGCAGGCGAGAACATATCACCCCAACCTTGGCTTCTCTTCACTGGCTTCCTGTTCGTTTTAGAATCCGTTTTAAAATTCTTTTATTTGTTTTTAAGTCTTTGAA
>JBBPDE010000001.1:38179579-38193564 GCA_037974605.1 Nannopetersius ansorgii
GTGTGTGTGTGTGTGTGTGTGTGTGTGTGTATGTGTGTGTGTGTGTGTGTGTGTGTGTGTGTGTGTGTGTGTGTGAAGGAGAGAGTTAAAGGAAAAGTCCTCTTACACATCCATTGCTACAATTTTATTCACATATTCACTGTCAGAATAATAATAAGAAAAATACCCCAAATACCCAAAATCTTTCATTTTTTCCCCATCATCTCTTGTGCCTAAGTCCAAATGAACTTTGGGATGTGTAAAATTATTTAAAATGTGCATACTATACTTTGACAATGGGCTGCAAAAGCTAGCAGTCCTTAAAATCACTCTGAATGTTTTTTTTTTATTCGGAACGTGCAACCTGCCATTAAAGAACCACTTTTGTTTCGTTCTTCCGAGTCTTACTTATAGACTTACTGGGTGGGCTGTTGTGCCCAGTAGCAGTAGAAATAAATGTTCCCTTCTTAGGCTCTAGATGCTCAAACTTGGAAACCATCAAGCAACACGGTGAGCCTCAATCAAACATTCATAACCCCTGGTGAAAACTAGGCCAGTATCTTAGCTGGAGGGAAGCCCTCAAAGAAGCAGCCTGCAAACAAGCCTCTGACACGCCCTCATTCAGGGAAGGTCTGCTGAAAAGAAATAACTTGTAGAGGCTGAAGCTCAACTTGAAGGATGTGAACCCAGCTATCAGTCTCAAATGGGATGTGACTCTTCAGGTGCTGAACAGTTGCCTGGATCTGAACTAGCAAAAATGTTGGTGTGTACTTTACCAAGACTCTGTGGTATTAAAAAATATATACTTTTATCACTGTGAGGAAAAATCTCTGTTGTTGACCATTTTTATGGTCTGTTTTGACTTTTAGAGGAGAATGCCAGGGCCATTTTATTAAAGTACTAGTGCAGTAGTTCTAAAAGAGTTAAGGTGGATCAATTAAATGGGTGAAGCAATTGGCGAAAGCAATTAACCAATGGGTAAAGATCAGTGTGGTTGAGTGAGTAAGAACAAGTGTGTAATCAAATGCATAGCCACAGAGAAATTGCCAGTGTATATTAGTAAGTGGATCCAACACAGGGCATTCTGGCCAGTAGATGCTGAAATCACAATATGGCTGTGACAAAAATAATCAGTTCTATTTTTATAAGATGTTTTCTTCTGAAAAGATATTAAAGCACAAAACTGGGTGTAGTCAGGTGCATAAGCCCAAACACACAAGTTATGGTTCATAGTATAGTAAAACACAACTGTGCTTCTCTAACTTGCACCAATAGTGGGTGGAGATATCACACCTGTAGCGGATTAAATATTCCACTCAATTTACAAAACTTTGAGCTTGCTGCAGCTGGTTTTTCCTTTACTTTTTAATGTTTATCATCATAAAAATTGTTTAAAATCTTGGGGTCAGGTGTACATGTGGTTTCAATATGCATGTTTTGTTTCATTAACACCACTATCTCTTCATCACTGAACTTTCACTTTCTGTTTTTGTTCATTTTATCATGTCATTTAGACATTTATGTTGTGTTAAAATTTATGCTGAATGGACAACTAGAATCCTTTTTACATTCCCATCCACATCGCAACCCCACGGTCCTTGTGGCGACGCAGGTGTGGACTGATCCGGGTCCTTCACTGAGGCACCCCACAGAGTTCAAGGCAGCGATCCCGGCCCCTGGAAGTCCCTCGGCCGGCAGGGTGCTCTCTGTCCCAAAGTCCGGGCTCGGCAACCCGAGCCCTACCGAGCACCCCGCCGGGCATCTCCCTGCGGGATCGCTGCGACAGTCCGGCAGGCAGGCCAATACGTAGGCCTGGTCTGGGCGCTCCCCGCGCCCCATGCAGACAGGCAGGCAGCCCCCTCCGGGAGGCTGATCAGGACACTCCTCGCGCCCCATGCAGACAGGCAGCCGGCCGCTCCGGGAGGCTGATCAGGACGCTCCTCGCGCCCCATGCAGACAGGCAGGCAGCCCCCTCCACGTACTCCGCCGTCCAGGCTCTCATGGCGGCGTTCCACGCAAGGGTCTCTTCCAACTCCTTGGGTGTTAGTTTGTGTTTGTATTGATGAGTCCTTAAATACAACAATTAATCGGGTTCAACAGAAGACAGCTGGGAACTAAAGCACGTGATCACCAAACCAAACCAGGCATGTCAAAATAAAAGACCAAAACATGAACAGAAACAGAGTAAAAACAGAACTAGAGAAAACAGAAAAGCAGCGGCCCTCACCGGCCACTGACCGAACCGTGACACAGTGACAGTAAAATCCATGAACGCCTCTCCAACGTGCCAGACGCCTTCAAATGTGAGCATTTGTCCACTCAAGCCAGGTCCAGACCCCGATGAGGATGACAGGCATGCAGATGAGCTTCCCTGAGACGGTTTCTGACAGTTTGTGAATAAATTCTTTGGTTATGCAAACCGATTGTTGCTGCAGCAGGTCTCAGACGATCATGGAGGTGAACATGCCGGATGTGGAGGTCCTGGGCTACTGTGTTTACACACGGTCTGGGGTTGTGAGGTCGGTTGGATGTACTGCCGAATTCCCCGAAACGCCTTTGGAGACAAATTATGGTAGAGAAATGATCATTCATTTCACAGTCAACAGCTGTGGTAGATATTCCTGCAGTCAGCATGACAACTGCGCACTCCCTCAAAAGTTACGACATCTGTGGCATTATACTGTGATAAAACTGAACATTTCAGAGTGGCTTTTTATTGTGGGCAGTCGAAGGCACACCTGTGCAATATTCATGCTCTAGCCAGCACCTTGATATGCCACACCTGTGAGGTGGGATGGATTATCTCAGCAAAGGAGAAGTGCTCACTAACACAGATTTAGACAGATTTTGTAATGGGTCTTTTGCGTATGTAGAAAATGTTTCAGATCTTTCAGTTGGGAGCAAAATAGGAGCAAAAACAAAAGTGTTGCGTTTATATTTTTGTAAAGTTTACATTTTTTTTGGAGATAAAGGGGTTTGTTCCAGCAGTGAGGATGCATTTGAATAATGTCAGCCATAGTGAGCTCCACAAGTATATGTGGAATTACAGTGTGCAGATCAAGCCTGCGAGCTTGTGTACACCACGCACAAAGGAGGAAGGCGGCTTTGTCAAATTCTGGGTATTTCATTCTTTTTACGGGAAAATGACTTGAATTCGAAACACACTCCTTGTTCTCTGTCTACACAGGTAATGTGACTGCATAAAAATGGAAGCAGATGTTTGAACAGCACTTTACAAGCTGACACCAAACACCTGTCGATGTGCATTATGGGGTGTTCTGTGGTTGGGACAATAATGTTGTTCATACACATCTTGCAAATTGACAAGAAATAATGCAATTATCTCCTCTCCATGTGCATCATTGTTGGGATGCAAATCACCATGCTGTTCTGGTAGTGAGGCTTATTAGCCGGGATAATACTGGGACTGACATTATTAAAAAAGAGAATGAACTATAAGTGTTTATAGATTGCTTTGGAGCAAGTCGAAAGTTGCAAGACACCCCCTTCTGATGGTTCAATGTTTTAGACCAAACATCAAGTTTTTAGACCAAGGAAGAGAGAGAACATTGCATGTAGATCAGAGTAATTTGCATTATGCTGTATTACAATGTACTTAGCCTGACTAAATAAACTATTCTTAGGTATATATGTGTGACCTAACACATATAATTAGAACAATGTACATTGTAGGCTAAATATTCACGTTCGTTTACAGAGCATATGATATAAAAAGGGCTAAAACACAATGTTTTTTTAAATTGCACCAGTAATTGTTGTGGCACACAATGTTCTTTGACCATGGCTGCCTCGCATCCTCCTCAAAATGTAAATGAACATGAATATTTAGCTTACAAATGTACATTGTTCTAATTAGCCCTTTTTTAGCCGTTTTTATATCATATGCTCTGTGGGAATATTTCACTCTTTCTCTAGTTTCGGGGTTATGGGGTTAAAGAGCCTAGATGTTCACATTCATGACACAAAAAGTTAGAAAAATAGGCATTTTCCAGAAAAAGGAGCATAATCACCACGCAATTTTCAGAAAAAATTCATTAATTTCTATTTAATTAATTTCTATTTTCATTTTGGATCAGTTAGGAACTGTATGTGGACAATGAGACGAGAAACTCCAGTTGTGAGTTTGAATGCAACTTTCTTAGTTACAAAAATGAATGAGGTTTCATTAATTTAGAACTTTTTGCAGTATTTGCTGTTTCCTTCCTCTTTGCCCTCTGTGAGACTAATTAGCCGGCCGCACACCTCATTAATCTGCTAGCATGTTCCTTGCGCGGTACATTCATACTTAATCAATGGCAGTCATCATTCATAAGCTGACATAATGTGGCATAACAAACTCTCAACATTCTGAGGTGCAGCCGACTGCAGTACTTTGCTCTATACTCTTTTTCTTAGAGCCAACCTGAACTGATGTGCTCCAACAGAAAGATTACAGAAAGATGTAACCTCAGTCACATGGTACAATGGCATCTTCTATTCTGGTCTCATGTAAATACTGAGGGTGTAATGAGCTCCATATTCACATTCAGTAGCATATCTATGACTTCCAGACGACCTTGAGTGAAGTTTCCCTCACACAACTTATGGACAAGAGTATTACTTCAACAGGCACTTCAATGGCATTGGATTCAAATACAAAGACTCCAGTACGGAGTTGGTCCCTCCTTTGCGGCTCTAACAGCTTTTTCTGGGAAGGACTGGACGAGAAGGTCTGTCTCACAGTCTCCGTTTCCAGTTCATTCCAAAGGTGTTGGATGGGGTTGAGGTCAGAGCTCTGTGCGGCCAGTCTAGCTCTTCCACACTGAACTCCTCCAGCCATGTCTGGAGACACAGTCATACTGGAATAGAAAAGGTTCTTTCCCAACTGTGTTGGAAACATGGCATTGTCCAAAATGTCTTGATCTGCTGAAGCATTAAGATTGCCGTTCACTGGAAGTAAGGGGCCAAGCCCAAACCCTGAAAAACAATTGTGTCCCAATAATAATAATAATACATTTTATTTATATAGCACTTTATATTTTACACAAAAATCTCAAACTGCACACAGATAACACAATAACTAAATAGCAGGAAAACCATATTTCAATATTTTACTCCATGTAAGTTATTTTGGTGGTTAGTCTGACACATTTGGCCTTCAGTCAAGCTTGTAACATTGATTGATTGGATGCTTGGATGAATTTCCAGGGGCATTTCAGGAATTTAACCTGAGCAGTACTGCAGTGCTTGCTGAGTTTTAAAAACAACTCCTTGTTGAATCCTTTGAATTAAAATAAGAATTACAGACATGATTTTTTTAGTTCTCAGAAATTATTTATTTCTTCTTTCAAGGCCTACAATGCCCTAGAGGTTCCCCTCTGGGGCCCTGCGACCTTAAGCTTATACGTAGTTGCTCCAAAGTTCTCAACAATGCTGTTCTATGAAGATTACATGAGCTGTCTGTACTCAAATTAACACCTGAATTCACTAAATTCAAAAGCTGAATTCACTCATCAGAAGGAGTGTCTGGATACTTTTGGATATATAGTGTATGTAATGTACAGTGAAGATAAAAGCGAGAAAGCTGACGGCGCTACTGCATGTTTAATCAAAAAATCTGCTCGAGATTCCGTGTCTGAGCTGCACTGCAGTGCGTAGTGTTACTCCCACTGGAATTATTCAGAGCGTGCCGCTACTCTAAATTAGCTGATAAGAGCTTTGGCATGTAAATAATTTCCCATTAATAAAGTTCTCTCTCTCTCTCTCTCTCCGTCTACTTTTGTTCGTCAGCCTCAACCTACCTAATCAGAGCTTGGGTACCTCAAAGCCTGACTACATCCGCTCACAGCTGGACCTCAGAGTTACTGCTGCTTGGTGATTAATGCCTCCTCCTTCTAATAAACAAACACTTTCATCATTCCGCCCGTGTCCATGCTTTCCTCCTCCACAGTCCCACTGATCACTACCCCAACCTTTAGACTTCACTGACAAATTTCGTTGTCACCGTTTGTTCCCAAGTGGATGGGTTTTTTTCTCTCTCAGCAGCTCCTGAGATCATTTCATGCAAGCTTTAGGAGCAAGGCATGAAAATGCTGTGCTCTGACACGTCACCGTATTTCATTCCTCCCGCATCCTGCATCTCAGTTGGACTTGTTTATCTAAATCTATTCAAAGAGCCTTATTGCCTTCACTCCTCAGGTGATATTCATGAGGGGTGATTTATTGATCCAGCTGGACACTTTCAAATTGATATCCTGAGAAGCTAACGAGAACGAGGGCTGATACTGAGTATTAATGTGTAAAGTGGTGTAGGAATTGTAACAACGCAGTGAGACTGGACTCAGCTCTCTCTCTCTCTCTCTCTCTCTCTCTCTCTCTCTCTCTCTCTCTCTCTCTCTCTCTCTCCTTCCTTCTCTCCCTCTCCATCTCTCTCTCTCTCTCCATCTTGCGACCTCTCTTCCTGGAAGAAAGGCATGATTCCAAGGAAAGCAAACAAATAAATAAATACAAACTGGGCAAAACTGAACAACTGACAGAACCCAAGCATATGATCCCTTCTAATTATGTATTGTGGGAGAACTGCTTAAGGTGAATTTTATTGAAAAATGTGTCTGTTTTTCTTTTTGAAGTTCGTGAATGCAGAAAGAAAACTAGTTTAATGGAAAGTCTAGATTAAATTAAACAAGCCTCTCACTAGAAAGTCATGGAAACGTTTACTTCTGGTTGCCTCACTCCAGGTTCCTCGAGGAAGAATAAAGGGAGTGGAGTGTGGATTGCCATGGTGGTGATAAGTGTAGCGCACATCCTATTCCAATTTGAAGAGTAAATGAAGAAATTAATAAATGCATAAACAAATACTGGGCAAAACTAAACAACCGGCCAACATCCAGACATTTATTCTCGTCTGATTATGTATTTTAAAGGGGCTGTTTTTTTCTATAGAATGGAGAAGGAAGACTAATGATAGATAATGTTACGGCTAAGATGCCAAATCTTACATTATAGCTGTATAACAATCTTCAGTTCATCATTATGGCAGTGAAAATATATTACTCCATTTTTGAAAAATTACTCATCAGGTGAACAAGACCACAAGCTAAAAGTGACATTTAGTATATTTGAACATTAGTATGCTTGGAATGTTTTCTCTGGCTGAAAAGCTGTCCATGTTGTACTGAATATCCATCTCTGCCTTCTTTATGATTTTGTCTGATGACTGAACAAAGACGTTAGGGCTTTTTTTTAGAATATAGCTTAAAAAAATATTGCAATATTTGACTTTTAAAGGTTCATTCAAGAACATTTACTTAATTACATCGTGAGATCCTTTAAACTTTAAACGTTTTTTTTTAAATCTTTCATTGAAAGAGTAAACAGTAGGTTTAGACCAATTTGACTCTTGAACAGACATAAGACACTTACACAACCATACAACGATGAAACAAAAGACAAACATGAGGAGTGCTTGAGTGAAGTATTGGTTAAATGCACAAATGTTTAGTCCAGGACAGTTTAAAACTAAATATGGGATGTCATAATAGTTTAGAAACATTATAGAAAGTCTACTATATACTATACTATATATACATGTATACTGCTAAAAAAAAAAAAAGAAAGGGAACACTTAAACAACACAATGTAACTTCAAGTCAATCACACGTCTGTGAAATCAAACTGTCCACTTAGGAAGCAACACTGATTTACAGTCTACACTCAGTGACAATCAGTAAGTGGACAGTTTGATACATTATGTTGTTTAAGTGTTCCCTTTATTTTTTTGAGCAGTATATATACATATATATATATATATATAATGGCTACTATATGTGACCATGAGCTATATGTCCATTGGAGAAATTCACTTCTGGTTGCCTCACTCCAGGCTCTGTGAGGAAGAATAAAAGGAATGGTGTGTGGATTGCCATGGTGGTGATAAGTATAGTGCACATCTTGCACCCATTTGGAGTAAACATCGAGGAATTAACGAATGAAGGGCATACTAATGACAGACAGTCGTATTCATATGCTACACTGAGATATTACCCGGAAATCATTTGCAATGTTGCCATTTGAGGAGAGGATGTAGCACAGAACTAATAACGCTGAAAGTAATTGCACTGGCAGAGGCACACCATGCAATTTAGCTCCATTAGCTGGAAATAACACTAGTTATTGCACTTTTCCAAAGATTGTAAATCACCATCAAAGATAATGTGAAAGAGAAGTGCTACTCATGTTCGCAGTGGCTGAAAATACGTGGATTGTTTCTGGCCTGTAAACATATGAGTAAGAATCATTAAAAATTACACCGTAATTGATCAGGATGCATTACAAAATCTGCCCAAGGAGAGGTTTCAGTAATGTTTGAACAATATTACAGCATCATGGGTAGATCAACCCAAAGGTAGTTAAGTTAGTAAGCAGGATCAACAGGAAATTACAGACATTTAACAACTGCTATGAGGATTCGCATAATGATGCAGGAACAGTTCCTCACAGAGCTTCTGCACATTGTCTCATAGTGTCGTCAGCACCATGGATAGCTCCTGGGAGGCTTATTAATACCAAGCGCTCACAGAGCTAAAAGCGCTTTAGTAGTGTTTAGTCACTGTGTCCAGAGTGATCACTAACAAGAAAAACAACCTTTATCTTCTCTAAACTGTCATTTCTAAGAAACCAACACTGCATTTTGTCTGGTTTGGATATACTGAGTGAAGTGCTTAATTTCTCCAACCACAAAACATCTGCAACCAGGTCCCACAGGTTCCTACTTCACAATATCAGTAGATTAAAGCCCTTCCTGATTGCAGAGGCTGCTCAGCTTCTTGTTTAAGAGCATTCAGAACGCTTCGACTTCTCCAAATGTCCCAAAGTTCTCCCATGTGAACTCACTTCACTGGCTTTCTGTGGAAACCAGAATTAGATACAAAGCTCTGGTTCTCACATTGCAAGCTTCAAAGGGCTGAGCTGCTCTGATTCTTCTCTGCACCTCAGTTCAGAACTACACACCTGCACACCAGCTTAGGTCTTCAGAGCGCTTGACATATCCATTCTTAAGATCTTAGCATGCCCATGAATCTACACTTTACTTTGTCTCCTCATTGTCCACAATTGTATTGATTTATTAGCTTGATCAAGCTATACTACAGCTATAGTCCCTCATGGATCCTTGTAATATCTTCAGATACTTTTATTGGCTTCAAGGTTTCCACATTTTGTAAGCTGCTCTGAATAAAAGTACACGTTAGGGAGAAAAAATGGGAACAAATCTGTTTTTCAGGGTTTGAACTTGGCCCCTTACTTCCAGTGAAGGGCCAACTTAATGCTTCATCATACCAAGACATTTTGGACAAAGTCATGCTTCCAAATTTGTCTTTTCTATTCCAGCATGACTGTGTCCCAGTGCACAAAGTGAGCTCCATAAAGACATGGTTAGATGAGTTTCATGTGGAGGAAATTGACTGGCCGTACAGAGCCCTGACCTCAACCCCATCCAGCACCTTTGGGATGAACTGGAACGGAGATTGTGAGCCAGACCTTCTCATCCAACATCAGTGCCCAAACTCATAAATGCTCTACAGAATGAATGGGCACACATTCTGACAGAAAATTTTATGGAAAGCCTTCTGAGAAGAGTGGAAACTGTTATCGCTCCACATTAAAGTCTGAGTATTTCAATGCAATGTCATTAAAGCCCCTGTTGGTGTAATGGTCTCGCATCCAAGTACTTCTGTCCATATAGCGTATCTGCTAAATTGCCAAATGCAAATATAATAGTGATGGTTATGTTTTGACAATGAATATGCCATCATACCTATTGCAATAGACTATTTCTGTACCAGAGATGAAGAATTATATATTGTAGAAGTATATAAATCTAAAATTTCTACCTACAACAAAAGGAAGTATCTGTCATCAGAATTAATGAACTCTCCTTGAAACACATATTCATTTTGTCTCCAGTAAAGTAGGTCTCTCAGAGACCTCCTCAGTGACTCTTCTGTCAACCAGTCATGTGTTACTGAAACAGGATTCAAGAGGAGGTCTGTGTTTAGTGCAGCTTTTCTGAAAAAGATATTTTGGAAGCCTTGCATCAGCTGCAATATGCAAAACTATGCGCATCACCAAGAGTGCATGGCCTGCTTTTGTCAAGTTAATGTATCATATACAGTTTCTGAGCAAAGACTCATTCCTTGATAATGTCGGCTTCTTTTCAAGCCACATCGTTCGGCTGACATGTAGGTCGTCTCAGTCATACCTGACCAAGAAACTGCCACTCTTCCACTTAATCAACCTTAAATCCACATTTCTCTAAATCTTTCAGAAACCTCTCTCTTCCTCTCTCTCTCTGTCTGAAGCCCGAAACTATACTGGGACAATGGAATCACATTAAAGCAATTATGTGAAATCGATATATTATAGAATTAAGATAACAGATTTGGCCAAAATGATTGATGACTTGCTGTGTAAAACAAGCTTAGTCATACACACTAATTTCTAAATATAATAATCACATCTTTTAACCTTAAGCTTAGACTAGCAAGCCCATGTTTTTTTGTCATAGACCCATCACATTCCTTCAATCCAGAATCTAGAATGACTGGTGAAACTGGCAAAATGCAACTTTTCAGTGACAGGTTACTGGAATACTGCTACATTCCACTGTATTCCACATAAACATGCTATGAACTAAACAGGGATGCAGTCATGAGCTGCCATGACAGATTATATCCATTAATATAACAGTATTCGGTTGAGATTGCCTTGAAATTTTGTGACGGAAGCTACAATCTTAGATATCATGACCGCAAATTAGTATGTGACATAAACTGTCAGGACATAAATGTTGTGACAGTATGTCATGTGGTAACATTACACTGTTATAATCTGTCCAGATATCTCTTATGGCATTTTTATAGCATTGTTATGACAGTGTTCTGTGTTATACATCATTGTAATCCTTGGAACAAAACATCCAAGCCAATAATGATGCCTGACATTTTTATTTCTATATTTGCAGTAATAAATTTGATCGTGTTTATCCATGTAGAGACAAAAAAACGTTCAATCTCTGCCTTTTCGAGCTTAATTTGAAAATAGCAGCTGCATTTGCTTGTGCAAATGTTTGAGGTTTACATTCATCCTCCTCCAGTAAAGTGACGGTATACAAATTATGGGTCTTTTAACTCTAATCACCTTAAAACCCTTTGAACATTATTAAAAATGACAGATCCACAGATTATAAAAATGACAGATCCACAGTTGGATGTAGATATCAGCAAACCTAATGGACTGAACACACACTGAGTCGTCCCTTCTGACCAATACGTGTTTCCAATCTTGTGCAGTTGATTTTCGATTAAATCTTGTTTCTCATTAGTGAAATATTAATTCTTTCTATGGAGTTTCATAGAGGAGGCAATTATAGAATAGTCATCAGATTGAACTTTGTCGGCTGATTGATACCACAGCTGCTACACCAGTAAGAAACAAACCAACAAATAATCCTAAGCTGCGGCGAAAAAGTGTCACTATGCAGTTATAAACCTCAAATAACCTTTTGGAGAGGCAATTTAGCAAGTCAGCATGTTACACTGCAAAGAGAAAGACAAAAAACACACATATTGATCTATAGAGAGGGTAATGAAAGCGCAGAGCAATCCAATCATCCTTTTGCTTGGCCTTTTATTTCAATGGCATCCCCAATAACAAACGACACGTCTACAAACAAAACAAGTGGTGGTGGAGCCTCTATGAATGTCAGCCTCACTTACTCAACAGCCTCCTGAATGTAGGGCCTGACTGTTTGTCATTGGGTACAGGTTATCATAGAGAAACACACTCGGTAATAGATCAAGCAGTGATATAAAGACAGGAAATTTATTCTCTATAGGCTCGCATTCATTGTCTGTGACTATACACTTTGAGCAACAGAGAAACAGAGCTCATGTGCTGCATTTTATGGACAACATTTCCATGTTTCACACACACACACACACACACACACACACACACACACACATATATATATATATGTGTGTATTTTTATCCAAGTGTGAGAACCCGAGAAGAGCATTGAGTGCTAAAAATCTTTATGCAAGTGTCATGTAAGTCATTGAAGAAGGTGCATTAGGAGAGGAGAAGCTCTCTTAGCAGATGAGTCCTCAGGGGGTGTTTGGAGATAGAGATGGATTCTGCTACTGGATTTGCTTTGTGTTTAGGGAGGGCAGAACCAGGCAATGCTCCTCGGAGTGAAGGGAGCGAGTAGGAATTTAAAGCTGAACCATGGGGTTAAAGTTGCTGGATGCAGACCCAGATGTCAGACTGCACACCCCATATCAAGTTCAAAATCATGCCTCTCACCTTTAAAGTCCTGCATAATCTGGCTCCTCTCCACTTCTGTGAACTCTTGACCCTTTACTCCCTCTCTCACTCTCTCAGGGCTTTAAGTGATAATCTACTCACTGTCTCTTCCGGCAGATTTAACACCAGAGGAGGCAAATCCTTCACCATCATGGAGCCCAAACTCTGGAATTATCTTTCACAATTTCTCCAATATTGCTTTTCTATCTCTATTTTCAAAACCTTAATTAAGGACTTAAATCTTCTAATAACCAATCAACTCTTCTATTCCTCCTTTACTACTCTGAAACCACAGTAGATGCTGTATTTAAGTGTAACATTAGTGTAGCTATTATAAGGAAAAATATTTGTCAATTTTTGACAAGGAGAAGGAAACGTAATCAACATGTACATGATATACATTCATGAATTTGCGTAAGAATCACCCCTATGTTGACGTACACCAGGATCTGTGTGAGAAGGAATGGAAGGGCATGGAATCCATCAGTATATATTATAGATAGCTGTTCACTTGACTGATCTCAGTAGGCATGAATGAAATCAGTAGATTAAGACTGAAGGTGAATGTGCCACGTTTTGCGCCACGTCATCAACATTTCAAGGGCTTTCTGTTACATTACCCCCTTTATCAGTGTGATTTTCATTTCATCATGTACTCTGCTTTGTTGAGACTAAAAGCCATGATTCAACTTTAGCAACATTCTAACAGAGTAATTTCCTCTGGTAATGGGAAAAGAGTAGGAAAAGATGCCCGTTGAAGGTCTAGAGAAAGATCAAGGGAACTGGGAACATATAGATCAATTATAGCAAATGTGCCTCTCAGCCCCGCAGAAAAAAGACAGGTCTGGAAAACAAAGTGTTCACAACAAGTAGTTTTTGCAGGGCCGACAGCTGAGTATGAGTTTGAGGTGGTTTGGGGGTTTTTTATTACAAAAAACATCATCCTGGCCGATTTCAATATCTTCCGTTATTGCTCTGACATTTGTGAAGCACGTAGACCTACGTGGAAGTGTTTTTCAGTGCCTGAACAGCAACAGGAATATGTGTTTATACATTTCTTTCAAAAGAATTATGTGTACAGACTGATAAGATGTTGACATGACCGATCCTTATGGTTTTGGCTGCATTAAATATTATTACAAATACACTTCAAAGTACACTAAATGATGTATTAAGGACACACGTTAAATAACTAGACTGAACTTCACTGAATGTTGCAAAATGTTGAATGCATTTTACTGAATGTGATAAATAAACATGCAGCCCAGTGCCTGAGATTCTGTTTCAACTCTGTACTTACGTATTACATTATAATGCTAAATGTAACCAAGCTCCATACAATAATGAAATTAAAGTATGCAAAACATATTATGATCAGTTTCTAAGGCTTAAAATATTTTAAAGCCTTTTCCACAGCTTTCACTCCCACACAAAATAGGTAAAGGCATGTTTGTCTGTATGCCATAGCAGGCAATGAATCAGTTCTGAAATGTATTTATATGTGCTACATTTTCCTTTTCACAGTCCCAAGGCATGCATGTCAGGTGAACCGTAGATGCTAATTAGGTGTGTGTGTGTGTGTGTGTGTGTGTGCGTGTGTGTGTGTGTGTGTGTGTGTGTGTGTGTGTGTGTGTGTGTGTGTG
>JBBPDE010000001.1:38193664-38203774 GCA_037974605.1 Nannopetersius ansorgii
TGTGTGTGTGTGTGTGTGTGTGTGTGTGTGTGTGTGTGTGTGTGTGTGTGTGTGTGTGTGTGTGTCCTGTGATGGACTAGTGACTTGTCCGGGGTATTTCTATGACAGCTTGAATAGGCTCCAGGGCCCCAGACCCTGGTTAAGCATTAGCAGTTCAGATAAATGATAGATGGATGTATATACTCAAAAGTATTGGAATGCCTGGCCATTACACCAACAGAGACTTTAAAATGACCACTCTGTCATATGTGAACAGCACAAAATTCTTCCTCTGCATTTAACCCATTCACCAAGTGAAACAATGGGCAGCCAAGAGCACAGCACCCGGGAAGCAGTATGTGGGGATGGTTTCTTACTCAAGGGTAGCTTAGTGGTACTACTAGCAGTCTTGGGAATCAAACCTGTGACTTTCTGATAGTAGGGTAAATGCCTTAATCACTAGGCCACCAACTGCCCCATTGCAATGACATTGCATTCAAATCCATAGACTTTAATATGGAGCTGGTCCTCTCTTAGCAGTTATGGAAGGCTTTCCACAAGATTTACGAGGTCACGCACTGATGCTGGATGAGAAGGTCTGACTCGCAATCTCTGCTCCAGTTCATCCCAAAGGTGTTGGATTAGGTATAATTCAGGGCACTGTGTGGGCCAGTCAAGTTCCTCCACTCCAAACTCATCCAGCCATGTCTTTATGGAGCTTGTACTCTGGGACACAGTCCTGCTGGAATAGAAAAGGTTCTTCCCCAAACTCTGTCCACAAAGTTGGAAGCATGGCACTGTTCTAAATGTTTTGGTATGTTGAAGTATTAAGATTACCCTTCACTGGACGTAAGGGACCTGGACCAAACCCTAAGGGGTGTGTCCCAGCACTTTTGTCCATATAGTGTATATGGAACTTGCAGATGTCAGGGTTTCGAGTGCCTTGAATACTGACCTTCTGCTTATAATTTCTGCATGTTGTCTTTTGGGCATCTCGCAGAATAAGACTACTGTTGATAGAGTATAAACTTCAAACAGACCAAGGGCCTTAAATGCAGACTAGAAGAACTATTTATGTACTTAAACACGAACACTCACCTGTATTATAAGAAACCTCAAGAAGTGTATGAATTGGACAATCATATTCAAATTAAACATAATCTGAAAAGCGTCCTGCACAGTTTACTTTAAACCTCCTTCCCCAGCTGCAGCCCAAACTGAGCTGAACATTCTGAGCTTGACAAATCTGACATTCAACATATTACTGTAAATCAATTGCCACATTAAATCTGGTGTAATGTTTAGAGCATAGTTTAGAGCATAGTTTAGAGCAGACCCCCATCAAAATGTACATGACAGTAGGTGTATACAGTGGCTGAGTAAAAGCCAAGAATGTCTTATGTATATTTGAATATATGTGAAAAAAGGTTTCAGCTTCAGGTATTCAAGCAAAACACTTTTCTCAGCTCTGATGTTACCAGCACTTTCCATTTCGTAATTTGTGCCATTTTGTGGTGTCCTTCAAAATCCTCAGCTGTCTAGAAAAGCCACCATCCATCTTTAGGAAGACTGTAAGACACTGGCTTCCCTTTCACTACTTAGTGATACCTTTTAACTTTCGGCATTTCAGCATTTTATTCCCCCGGAAAAATCTCAGAAATGCAGAAATGACAAATAAGAACATCAGACATGATGCTGACACCCCTCACTGGAGAGCTACCTTAATAGTAGCAGTTCACTTTCTGTTAATGTAGCTGGCAGTGCCTCATTTTTTACATCAGTTGTACATTTTTCTCTTGTTAAATATAACATACCTCCTGAAATAATGATCAACTCTCACAGGGTAATGCTGATTAGAATGATTCTACATGACCTCCTCTTCTGTAGGTGCAGTTTTTTACATAAACTACTACAACACTGTGTTACGACGGCAGAGCAGCCACGGGAGGCCACACTTAGTTTTGTTATTTGGACTTTTAATTTGACGTTCTGTGTTCATGCACGTGTCAGTGTTTGCCCTGTCAGCTGTCTTGTGTTTTGGTTTAAGTGATTGGGGTTTGTGATTGGTTTTTGTCTGAGTCTGTTTGTATATTTAAGTGCTTTGACTTTATGTTATAGTTGCTGGTTATCCCTCACGATGTGTCTCACCTTCCCTGCTCCTTGTGTGTCTTAGTTATAGCTTTGTTTCTTTTAGCCCCTTGTGGCTTTTTGTTTTGTTAGTGTAGAGTCTGTGTCCTTTATAATAAAAACCATCTTATGGAACCTGCTCTGTGCCTCGCCTCACTCCCTGAGCACAGCCATGTGACACAGGGTAAAACTCACATGTGGAGGAAAAATAATATATTACTGACAAGAGATTCAAAGAGGACTGCAATACGTTGTGGCCTTCTCAAACTGATCCCTGTGTATGTCAACATAGCAGTGATTCTTACACAAAAACGTGAGGCACTGAATGTACAGGATGTACATGTTAATTACATCAATTTCAATTTCCTTCCCTTTGTCCAGCATTTGGCAGATATTGTATAATTTTCTAATATCAGTAATGTTACATTTAAATAGACCATATTAAAGTCCAAAGGTAACTTCACATGGGGAGATAAAAGCAGTAAAGGAAAAACAGAAGAGTTGATCAGTTATTATTTTAGTCCTTAAGTTAAGTCCTTAATCTTAGAGATATTGTGCAAGAGAATTCCAGAGTTTGGGCTCCATTATGCTGAAGGACTCATCTGGTGTAAAATCTGCCGGAAGAGACAGTAAGTAGATTATCACTTGAGAGCGTGAGAGCGGGAGTAAAGGGTCAAGAGTTGACAGAGGTGGAGAGGAGCAAGATTATGCAGGACTTTAAAGGTGAGAGGCAAGATTTTGAACTTGATATGGGGCTGAACCAGTGAAGCTAAAATGGGGAGGCGGGGATAGAGAGCCCTTTCGAGCAAAATGCTTTGTAGGGATGTGAACAGAGTTCTGAATTTAATAAAGCTTTCGGAAAGACTTTGCAGGAAGACCAATGATGAGGGAATTACAGAAATCAATACAAGACATACTGAAAGCATGTAGCAAAGTTATCAGAAACAGAAACACATTATCAGTGTTATGGAGAGAAAAGAATGCAGTATGATCAAATAGGTAAAAAAGGTCACAATTTATGACAACAGCATCGCTTTCAGAAAAAAATGTATGAAAATAAGGATTTGGAGTCAACTAGTAAAGCCACAGTTTTATCAGTGTTTAAAAACGGTATCCAGTGTCCAAAGCTTTAAACCCAAGATTCAGCCCTTTAATGTATTGGGGGTTAGGTCTGTGAGGAATATTATCTGAATCACAGTGAAAGTCAAGGCCACAGCGATGTGGGGTGTAGATTAGAAAGAGAAAGGGTCCAAGAACTGATCTCAGAGGGACTCCACATCCTATAACAGAAATTTATGACTGTATCTGTGTAGTCTGTTTGTAAAAATAACCTAAACCATTGAAGAAGTATTCCACTGACACCACAGAGGAAATGAGTACATATTGATGAACAATGTTAAATGCTGCACTTAAGTCAAAAAGGAGAACTGCTTTCAATAGACTGGAGGAGATCATCTACAACCCTCCAAAGAGCTTTCTCAGTGCTGTGATGTGCTCAGAAGCCAGAGTGAATAGGCTTGTAGAGTGTATTGTCATTAAGGAAGGTGTGAACCTGTCTAGATATCAATCTTTCCATCAGTTTAGCTAGCAAGGGAGAATTTCAGATGCTGGGAGGTTTCCTAAAGATGTGGTAACAACAGCAGTTTTAAGGGCAGATGGAACAGAGCTGAGAGAGATGTGTACTTCTCATTATAACAATTAGAATATTGATTATCAATGAACATGCCTTCAATAGAGGGGTGTTTGATAAGCATTTAATAAACTTCCCCATACATAAATATACATTATCTTAAAATACACAGAAGACAAAGGTTTTAGTGTTGATTGCGGAGATGCACAGCAGGGCAGCTAATTTTAATTCGACTCTGAGTAAATTGAAATTTTGTAAGCAGCAATTTGTGGCCACAGCTGTCAAGTAAATGATTAATTACAAGGACAAAGAATGAATAAAATTACAGAACATACATAGGGGGAAAAATGATTTGATCCTCTGCTGAATTTGTAAGTTTGCTGACGTACAAAAAAAGGTCTCTAATTTATGAGGTAGTTTTATTATTATGGAGAATATCTACCAAAAATCAAGAAAAAAACATACAAATTCAACAGGGGATCAAATTCCCCACACCATCGAATTATTCCCTCATGAATGGAACAGTGTTCTGAAGGTTCATAGCTTTAATATGCAAAATGACTATTTTAAGACATAGCCTACATTAGACTGATACATAGATAAAATTACAGTAATGACAGTAGCGACAGACAGCAACAATAAAAATAATAAACAATGCAAGATGTCATACTAAATTAATTTGAATCATTTTATAATTTTGTCTCAGTATTTTCAGTTCAACCTTGTGGGTCAAGTGTGAGGGACCACTCTAATACAGCATTAAAAGTAGGAAGAGAAGAGGAAGAGCTGCACTCCTAATTCATTTATGCAATGCATTCATCAGGTGACAAATAAATAAATACTGACTGATGTTACAGGCTTGACTTAATGTGTTTTGATATGACATTTAAATGCACATGGGGACAGCATTTGTCGTTTTGTGGCTTGGGCAGTGGGTTCCTTGGCTTCTCTAATTAGTTCCATTTCCAATTAAAGTAATGATAATTGAAGGCGTTTGTATTTGCATGTTTGTATCATTAAATATATTTCCTTGACACTCTTACTTCCATGCTCATTATGGCACGAAACTGTATGACAACTAATTAGTACCATGTGTGATGTTGCATATTCAGTTGTGCTTCGATTGCAAGTATTTATTCGAACTATTGTTTAATTTTTCCATCTTTATAAATCTCAGCTTGTGTGGATGACTAACTTTAAATTGGTTGAATTTAGAATCAAATGCATGCTAAAGAGCATTTTATAAATGAGGCCCCAGAATCCCTCATGAAATTAGTCTAAATGGGCATAACGGTTTTCTGGAAATACTGTGTTCTGAGTAGATTTCTCATCATTCACATACTTGGGTATTGCCTGGTGTTTTTAATGTTTATTTGATGTATGTTTAATTGCTTAAAAATAAAGCTTTATTTTTGCATAATTCGTTTTAGCACATTTCGTTTTGAGCTACTTCTACCAATTTTTGTCATGAAGGCCTTGACTAGATAATAACAAAAGTATAGTCTAAAAAAAAATCTGGCTGTGGCAGTTGTCACGTCGCCATGCTTTACCCCAATGATCACACGCAGGCAGGCAGGCAGGCATCCATAACTGTGGTTCCTTTATTCAAAAACAGAACCGAACCGAACCCTGGCTCGATGGCCGATACATGAATCAACTGACACTCAATTGTGAACGCTAAATGATACATGGGACGATGGACCGATGCAGAGGTCCACATGAACTGAACTTAAATACATGAACAGACACAGACAGAAACCAATCAATAAACACAATCACTTAAACCGAACACAAGACACCTGAACCCGGGACACAAGACACAAACATTCACAAAATTCAAAATAAAAGTCCCCAAAACAAAAACAAACCCAGTGACCCCTACCGGCCACCGGCCGAGACATGACACTGGCACAGGCAATATGTGACGCAACATGGGCATATATCCGGTTCAAGGAGTATACAAGATGCTTGGATTCTCTAAAGAAGATACATTCTGATTTGTTGTCTTTCATAAGGGTGCCCAACTCCAGCCAGTGTCTGGTGATTTTTCTACTCAAACACACCTTGCCTGTTAATTGGCAAGTTTAGTGAATGTATTTGGAGAGGAGAGCTAACAAAGTATGCTGGACAGCAGCATTCAGGCCCGGAGGTATTTACCCCGGTCTTGTACATTTTAGTATCCATCCAACCATTTATTTGTTACTGCTGAAATCCTAAAGCAATGTAGTTTGAGAATTTGTATCTCCATTTCCTCAGAAGAAAGTAAGTTGTGTCCGTCCACATGGGCAGACCATGTAGAGATCAAATTCTACTTCTATGTAGATAAACATTTTAAATATCTCCTGAAAAAAATCACTTTCCTTGAAATTGGTATTCACAGCCTTAATACTAGCCAATTAATATTTGGAAGCACGTATATTTCTACAAAATCTGAAATACACAGATACATAGACAAAACGTGTATTTTTTCTTTCTTTTGATTATTTTGATTAGTATTTTTCTTAATTAATACTTCCAGTTCAGTCCATTTCCAAATCTGCCCCTGCAACATACATATATATTCAGAAGACTTTGAACTCACTTTGAAGAGAAAGTCGATAGCATCTGTTCTTCAATTAACGGACAGTGGTGGAGACATGCCACAAAAATCAAGTCAGACAATGCTGACCTTCAGATTGCTCACTGAGGACCAAGTGATGGAACTAATAACTGCTAATTATCCCACAACCTGCCCACTGGACCCAATCCCTGCCACAATTCTCCAAACAACCCCAACCAGCCTTACTCTATTTCTTCAGTGATTGAATCCTTGGCCAGGGTATTTTTTCTTTCAGGTCTTACAGATCAGTTTCATTCTAATACAGCCTTTTACCTGTTTTGAAAGGATCAAACTTCTTGACACTAAACAATGTAGGTACAAGCCAGGACTTTGTGAGCCACCACATGTTAAATGCAACACTTTTGGAAAGCATTGCTTTTGACTTGTTCTTCTGTATTATCCTGCCAGGGAGCCTGGAATGGAACTTTGTCAGCTCTGACAAACCTCACCAATGGAAGTGACTCCCCAGGGGGTCAGCTTCTGGTCCATATTGGATCTCTTTGCACACTAACTCATGCTGCTAATACTCAGGTGTTCTTCCTGTTTTCCACTAACTACCTTCATTTAACTGCAGATATCTGATTGTTGTTTGATATCTCTTCACAGACTGAAACTGTATCTGTCAAGACAGAACTCTGGACATATTGAATCTGGAATACTGACCCCTTCAATGCCTGTCACATAGGGCTAAAAAGCCTTGGAAATATCCTAGTAAACAACTTAACTTCTCTAATCACACAGTATATACCACCACAGCTGCATATTTCTTTTTAATAACATCAGGAGACTATGGCCCTATAACTTTTATAGATTTGTTCCCAAATACAGAGCTCCAAGTTTGTAGGTTTATTGTCTAAAGGGAGAAAACAGATTTCAGAAACAGTCAACACTGCATTCAAAGTAGAATCAAACAGGATAAAGAATAGTCCATAGAACAGGTAAGGTAATCCATAACCATAAGACTGTCAGAAGTAAATAAATCCAAAGCACCAGGCAAAGAGACAAATCCAGCTGTTCCTGGTACCACTTAAGGATAATCTAAGAGGGAACTTTTCTTATCCATGCCCTGTATTTTTCTTGGTGAAAATAGTATCTCTATAGAGACAATTGTTCTGCACTACTTGCACAATTACTGTTCGTTTGCATTTAACACACTCCAAAAAGAAAACTAGATATGACCTGCTAAAGTTGTAGAAAAATAATACATTCAGTATATTAAGTTCAGTATTTGTGGTTTTTGACCTTCTTTAAGCATATGCAGTACGCTGTGCACATAGTAAGCTGTGCACACTCTAACCTCTGAGAGCATTATTGCTGCATTTCTGCTGTTTACAGCTCATTGTTTAAGCTGCCTGCACACTGCTAATGCTAATGCTACAAGCAGCAGCGACGGGCTCTTTGTTTACACCCGCAACCAGCTGATCTCCCTGAGGCAAGGCACAACAAAGCACAGAGCCATCAGCTCAGGCATTCCCTTGGAGATAAGGAGGGGGCGACGAAAAAGGGATGCCGTGGAGGAGCAAAAGGTCAAGGAAAAAGAGCAGTGAGGAATGGACAACAGTCTGGTGAGCAGGAGAGGAAGAGGTGATAAAAGCCATTTCTTTTCTCCATTATCATGGGCAATGTGAAGTCACTGGACAATAAAGTATACACTAATAACAGGGAATTGTTTAAAGTCCTCCATCAGACATCACAACAACAGCATGACACTCCATCCACTCAGCCTCCAGATGACTTCAGAGACTTCAATCTCTCTCTGAATAGGACACTTAACACCTTCACACAGTTCGTGGACTGTCCCACCTGAGAGAAAAAGACGTTGGAATTGCTGTATGCTAAAGTCAAAGGGGCATGCAGGTGCACAGCCATCCCACCTTTGGACAGATTAACCCACAACCTGGTGCACCTTCTACCCACCTATCTCCCACCGTTGAAGAGTCACTGTCAGGACAGTGAGAGAGTTGTCAAAGTGGGCTAGTGCAGCCATGCTAGCCTGTCTGGAGAATACAGATTGGGAGGCTCGTTATGAGCCACATGTTAAGGAGATGGATAGCCTCACACACTGTGCCACAGAGTACATCAACTTCTGTGTTGATTGTTGATAATACTAAACCAGTAAAATCCATATGCTGCTTCCCCATCAAGAAGTCATGGGTCACCAAAGACATTAAAGTCTCTCTGAATGAGAGAAAGGGAAGAATTCATGTCAGGTGACAGGGAGGAAGCCAATGATGTACAAAGGCTTTTGTCTATGAAAGTAAAGTAGGGAAGGGACAGCTACAGTAAAAAGCTGGAGCAAATGCTGCAACTGAACACTGGGTATTTGTTGAGTGATGTTTTTTTTAACAGGTTTGACAATGGACCTCAGCCCAGTCTCTCTTCCAATACCAGTTCCCCCACCATCTCAACTGCTAGAGCCTCCATGCCCTCTCCTATCCAGCACTATCACCTAGGATCAAGTGAGAAATTCTATGCCAACTCTAGCCTGCCTAGATGCCAGACCTGGGTGACATAAGCCCAGAGGTGCTCAAGTTCTGTGCATTTGTATCAAGAAAGTATGTGTGCTGTGGAAAACATGTGTGGTTCTTGTGCCAAAAAACCTCAGAATCCAGGTCAGTCACCTCGCATAGCATGAAGGTGTTCAAGAGACTGCTCCAGAACATCAGCTTCCCCCGGTAAGGCCAGCACTAGATCCCCCTCAGGCCAAGATTGGAGTGGATGATGCCTACATATACATACCAGGAGGGCTGCCATCTGCAGATGACTTGGCGACAGTACAAGTCATGGGTATGACTGAGAATATAGGATGGTGGATAGTGGACAGTTTTGTTGACCGTTGTGAGCTGAATCGACATCAGCAACATTAACTAGACTAAAGGACTTGTGGTAGACTTGAGATCACAATCTTCTGTCTCATCCCTGTCTCTTAGGAGGAGGGTGGATGTGGAGATCCTTCAGAAGTACAGGTACCTTGATGTGCACATGGCCACCCACATACACAGAGGTCAAAGTATGCTCGGCTTCCTATGAAGGCATTAATCTTTTAAAGCCTGCACTGCCATGCTTTGGATGTTCTGTGAGTCTGTACTGGCCAGTGGCCTATTCTATGCTGGGGTGGAAGCATGAGAATAGGAGACATCGAGAGACTTAAACTGATCAGAAAAGCAGGTTCAATGGTGGGTGAGGAACTCGATAATTTGGAAACTGTAGCTAAACCAAGAACATTGTCTAGACTACAGTCCATCATGGGCAATGCTGATTACCCACTGTACCTGTGTTGTGGTCAAACAGAAAAGTCCTTTCAGTTACAAACTCACCAGCATAAAGTGCTCAACCAAACACCAAACAGAGAATCCTTCCTCCCTATTGCAGTCACACATCCACACAATCATCTATGCATTGACCAGCTGGTACTTTATTGCATGCTACATGACTTCAGTAATTTAATATAATTACCCCTTATAGTCATGTGTGAACACACCACAGCACACAGTGTGAAATCCTTTCTCTGCATTTCAGCCATTCACCAAGTGAGCAGGGGGCTGCTGCCAATGAGGCGCATCCAGAGAGTGTGTGGACACGGTACCTTACTCAAGGGTACCTCAGTGGTGACACTAGCCATTGGGATTCAAACCCACAACCATCTGATTGTGGGGCCAGCACCCTAATCATGAGGCCACCAGCTGTCCATGGTATCCATGCCCATGTATTTGACTTTAAATGATATTTTACATTGTTCTTGTCTTTGTGTTTCTGTGTGTCTGTGTAGATGTAG
>JBBPDE010000001.1:38240971-38252957 GCA_037974605.1 Nannopetersius ansorgii
TCATGTGAAGCCTAACAATCTATCTTATCAAACTATCGCTAACACATCATTGGACTGCTCAATGCGCTGGGAGGAGAATGCTAACTCCGAATTCTGTTATGTCACCTTAGAGACATCTTCTTTGGTTAACATCAGTGATGTGGGACCACCCTTTTTATCCAGAAGGAGTAGGGACTTCCAGACACCTCTGGCTGTAGCATCTGCAAGAATTGAACTTGATATCAGGGTCAACATGTGGATGGCTGCACCACTCGGGAGCCATAAACTCCTATCCTTAATGGCGTAACTGCATAGGCTGTGTATTTGTCAAGAGCTAAACAAAAACTAAGCCACAGAAACAGGCTTCATGGGCCAGTAATTCATAATTATTTTGATGGATCCTGTCTCTCGCAGATGACAGGGCAGCCTGACGATTCCCTCCAATAGACAATGAACAAGGAGATTCAGATCTAGACTTGGTTTGAGAATATTCATGCACAAGAAAGCCATGTTTTGGTTTAGCTCGGGCGTAAAAGCATAGCATCAGACAGTCACCTATTTTGTATAGAAAGCCTATTCTGAATGCATTGCCAGATTCTGCATCAATCTTGCTGAAATATTTCAATCGATACCAAGAGCTGACGCATCAGCACAGCACTGCACGAGTGTATTCATACACAGCAAGTCTCTGCCAGTGCCAGCTGGATGACATCCCTTTGACCTTTTTGGACAGACCATTGACTTAGCCCTCAAACTCTGCCACATTTGTCTTGTTCAGGCGGTTCCTGACCTGCCGGGTCATTTCGTGGGTGTGAAAGTGAACAGGTCCTGAGGAGAAAGGCATTATGGATGAAACTGGCATTGTGACAGCAGGGTTATTTTTTTTCTCGTCCAGTTGGCAATATTGTTGTTGATGGTTCAGCAGCATTTTGCTTATCGTTAATAATAAAAGAACTGCTGACCCAAAAAGCTGTGATGATAAGTTCAGTTTTCATTGCACCAACAGTGCTGAGGATCAAGTTGGAACAGAATGGGCCAACACAGCATGACAGCCCAATCCGCCCCCCCCCCCACTTTGGACTGAACAGAAGAAGAATGTCTTTCACAAAGTGAAATGTGCCACAGAAATAATCCCATAAATAACCCAAAACTGCTTTCTTATTTAGGCTGATTCATTTCTAATACCATCAAATATCATTTTAACAGTCATAATATTTAACTTAATTCTTTTTGACTTCCCATTATGGGGGGCATTAAGTCACTAATTGCAGAATAAATTGAATGAGTAAAAATAAATGGTCATGACTTTCAAGTTCATTGCTTTATGTAGTCTTTTGTAGCAACACTGGATTCTATGACCTAGACGGCGCATGTGGCATCATATATTAAGTTGTCAAGTTTAGACACACAAATTATTTTAACATTTAGTCTGTATGCTGTTGAAAGAGGGGAACTTAAACCTGAATAAAAGTGTCTCAGTGCCTCTTTTCTCGCATTTAGACCAAGGAATCAAGGAATGGAATTGTGCACTGAATTGGAGACAGACTATCACTCAGACAGAGAGTTTTTTGCATTTGTAGATGGACATATGATTTTCCTCCTCATTGCCTCTGCACTTTGAAAATCCAGTCCATATGTATTATAGTCAAACATCAGGGAGCTTAGACAAAACAACGGCTGAAAGGAACTGAGTTTGACATGGACAACCTGAATGGTACACCCTTGTTTTTCATGCAGAAACTGTTCTGGTACCAGCTCTTGTGTGCGACAGTGGGAACAGTCAGAACATGTGTATTTAATAGCCTGGCTCATTCGAGTGAATCGTAAGGGCTCTTTTCTGACCCAGCAGTGGGACCCCACAGACAGAACAGCAGACGCTCATTGGCTGGGCATGAAGTGAGCAAGGGCTAATGAGTGTGGGGAATAGTGGCTGCTTCCTCGAGAACTGAAGACTTGACACTTTCTTTGATCAGCCCATTTTCAGTTACTTCTGACCGCATGATAGCTGGCCCCTGGCTACTGAGGCAAAATCAGACTCTGATCCCATCGATGGATTCCTTGAGTGTCCTTCGATTGTCAGACTCAGAGTCTATCACAACTGCACACTCGTATGGAGGGCCACGGTCTTACGTGTGGCCACTGAGCACCAGGATCAGCATGGGATTTCATTCACACTCACTCTGAGCCTACTATAAAGATTCCTGGCAGGCCATATCAACTTAAATCGAGGGAAAGTCATGCAGGTTGCAGCCAGCACATGGCTGAATGTACGCTGGGGAAAGGAAAGCCTTGTGCCTCCAGATGGGAGCCACGCTCGGCTTGCTTTGAGCGGTGGTGCAGCAGGGTCTGGACTCATCTATCTCTACCCGCTTTACCGCTTTAGTATTGAGCAGGGCTCAATCAGATGCCTGATGAATGCCAGCCTCTCACTGGAGAGGCAATAAAAAAACAAACAAACCAATGGGGGAGGCGAAATTAATGGCTGTGGCTGAGCAAGGAGGCTACCTCCTGCTCTTACTCTGATTAAACAGGGACCATCAGAGGGGAAGAGGCCATTAGAGATTGATTGTATTGACTTTATAGCTGTCACTATAGAAAGACGTGGTGGCGTCTGTTTTCTCTACTCTCACTCTTTATGTCTATACTTTTAACTGGGAAAATGAGCTCAGCTGTTTGAAGTCTGGCCGACACAAGTGAGCCAGCACGGGGCCTCTTCATGGACAAGGACTGCCCGTCCTGATGAGTTGTGAAACTGCTTTAAAAGGGAAGCACTTAGAGAGCAACAGGTTACCTGCTTAGTTGCCAGAGTTTCCTTCAGTGATGGCACAGAGGTTCTAATTTTGATGTTCTTTCTGAGGAAAAATTTTCTACAATTCTTCTGAAAAGAATCCCAGCAGGTACAGTACACTACAAAAGACATGCGCTAAGACCAAAGACCAGGAAAGTATAGAAGTCAGTGAAGAAGATGCCAACATTTGAGGATTCAGCAAAGAGGCATTCTGTTTTATCTTATATGGGTGAAGGGCTGTCAAATTTTAGGCAAGCCTCAATGATCCCATGCTGAGAATATAAATCCTTTAGAGACTGAGAAGCAGACACTGTTGCAACTGTTGAGCAAATAACATGCATTAATGTTCGCAATTAGTCAATCACTGCAGCCTCACGGTGTGATAAAAGTATGATTAGATGAAGGACTTATTCTGTAAAAGTGCACATACTGTGAAACTTAGCAGGGATTTTCTTCCAGTGTCTGAGACATAAATGACCAAATTGGCTAATTTCGCTCCTTGTCATTTTGACTGCTTTCAGCATCATGCGTGATGTCTGGTTTGTAGTTTTGATGCAATATAGGCACGTTTCTCCAGCCCTGCAGGGGTTCACTGCCCTCTTCCTATGCTATCAGTGTCAATTTGCCTCATCTGATGATTAGCCTTCAATTGGCAACACGCTGTGGATTTACAAGGCCTGCCATGAGTGAAAACTCATCCATGTGAATATAGAGTGAATAAACTGCCCACACAAGTCTGAGGGGCTATGGAGGATTTGCACTTTGATCCAAGTCTCTCAGAGAGAAGGCTGGTTTAAATAAACGACAAGGGTTTGATCTTCAGCATAGCGTCTCCCAGGGCACACCGAGCTGACATTGAAGAACATCAGCTTTGTCCAGCTGATGATTGCTGTCCTCCAGTTCATCATCGCCTCTCATCTACTGTGAAAATTTGCACTCAAACAGACAGCAAAGACAACAGCTGAGGGTTGACATGCATGTAATTAATGCATCCTTGTGATAGAGAATAGCTCTTTAAAGCATGAACTGACAGTGGTCTGTAAAATAATGTGAAATATATTGTTTGGAATCTTACAAGATGAAGGTGTCTGTACTAAAGCTAATCTCAGTGTATGAAGGTAAAAATAAAATGCTCTTAGCTTGCATCTGTGAAATGTGAGAGATTGAAGCGAAGTGACCATTTAGTCATACGTGAACACACCACAGCACACGGTGTAACAGTATGTAATTCTTCCTCTGCATTTAACCCTATTACCAAGTGAAACAGCAGGCAGCCAGGAGCACAGGGGAGCAGTGTGTGGGGACAGTGCCTTGCTCAAGGGTACCTCAGTGGAGCCACCAGCAATCTTGGGATTGTGCCATATACAGTTCAAAATTATAATAGGAGCTAGGAGCTATAACTATTATAATTTTATGTTCCATAACAGTTGGGCCCTGATGCCAGACAAAGACTACAACCAATGGCACAATATACACCGGTATGACTGCGGATGACATTTTCCAGCATTGTTGACCAGTGGCATCACGACATCCAAAAGTCTTCTTGTGTGTCCCAGGCCTGAATGGAAAGGAACAACTCGGAAATGCAAATTAAGAGAAAGACACTGAGACAAAGACAAATAAACGTACAGTTCTTGGAAATATCTTTAATTAATATAGCAAATCTTTACAAAGAAAAGCGAAATAGTTAAAATGACGTGGTTGTTGTAAAGATTTGCTCTTTTTGAGGAAACATATTCCATCCAAAGTTGAACCAGCAAAGTTCTTTTAGTATTTTTAGCAGAAGCTAATTGGAATGAGAACGAGGAAGAGAAAATTCGAGACTAGGTCCAATTCCACCCATCACAGTCCCTGAGGAATTTTTTCTTAGAGGCACCGATCTCACACACACACGCTCTGAAAAGTACAATCCAAAAGGTTTAGAAAATAGATTTCTTTGGTACACATATGTTGTAAAATTGGAAATTATAGACTACAAAAGACTGCTAGAGACATGTTGAATCATTCCCTCGGAGAGCGTGCCTGATGGCAGCGCACGAACAGACAGATTTGCGCTCACAGAGTATTACAGCTTCCCTTTTCCTTTCTCCCAGATTCTCATTTTTTGGCAAGTTTCTAAAACTTCCCAGAAAGAACATCTGAACTACACTACGAGTAGTGTTCCCTTCATTTCAGTATGTGCATTTTCATTAAGTGCTATAACCCTGCAACTGCAGCAGGTAAAATTCTAGGTTATTAGGTTATATATATATATATATAGTAGGGCTGTAACAGTACATGTATTTGTATCCAACCATCACGGTACATGGGACACATGATGTCTTTCGGAGAATACACGGTACGACGGAGAAGACATGAAGTAATACGGAATCATAGAAGGGCCAAAAAGCGCAAGTAAATCATAAACCTGGGTCGTAGTGTGGTGCAATAGTGCCACCTACTGGCGTAACACTTCTGCTGTCTTATACATACATGAAAATATAAGCAAGAGTGTGTGTTTACTGGTTAATACACTGCTGTTTGTTTAAAATAAATGAAAACAAACCAAACCTCATTCTTTAGAACTTTTTGTTGTTTAACTTTGCTGTATGGTAACCCGTACCGAACCGTGTATATATATATATATATATATATAATTCTTTTTAATTGGTGAGCTGTTTGTTCTCTAGTTTACTGAATCATGGGCAGAATAACAAAACAAGATGTGCATTCCAGCATGTTTTTGGAATTAGAAACAAATAAAAAATTGTAAAATATACCATGGATATAAAAAATGTTAATGACCAAAAACTGACAAAAATGCTACTAAAAAACATTATTGATAAAATTAAGAGGATCTGTCCCTCTAAGGATTAACCGTTATTTTTCAGTAATCTGGCGTATTTAAGGAATCCAGTAAATTATTACAGTGTTTTCACTGTAAATTGTAGCAGTCATTCGCAGTGCATCATAATTCCTCATTTTTAGACGCCTGTTTGTTAATGGATAGCTTAGCTTGTCTTTTCTTTCTGTTTAATGGTTCCCCAGGGGGTCTTGGGCACTCAATCAGCACAACCAGGACAAGGCTTCTGACAATACAGTGAGGTGAATGAGTGCCAGAGAAACCACATGCGAGTGTCTACACAGTGTCCAACAAATAAATACAATACTCAAGGCTGTGTGTGATGTTTTAACACACTTTGTCTGGGCTTGTGTAGTGAAATCAGGCCAGGGGTTCTCAAAGCGTTCCCCAATGTCTGTATTTCTGCTTTTTCCCAGCTTTCCTAGTGATGAATAAGAGATACGATCTTGTATTTATTTGATTCTGTCTTTTGTTTTTGTTTTTTCTTCTTTACATTGTCATATATGTATTCTGATCCTTGACTGAAAGACAGTAAGTGAAACCAGTAAAACTGAGTAATACAAATATAAACGAATAAACAGGGAGAAAATCAATAGTTTTTTAGTGTAAAGTTTAAACACGGAGAAACAGGCTGTTAATTTGAAGGCATGCCTTGAAGGCAGAATACCAGAATGTGCGTTGCTACACACTTTTATGCTTAGGATGGTTGAAAAACAGGTATAAAAACAAGCTCAAACAACTCCCACTGGAATTTCCTAACGATTTCCCCATTTGAGCACTTAATCTCTGTACTATTTTACATACCAAATGTCTGACTTTAGAATGCTAATCACAAAGAGCTGAATATAATATGCCTCACATAAGGCGTGCCAGAATTCTGCAGCAGGAATATCAGAAGACACTCCTGCCTCTTCCTTCTGTGCTGTAAATTACCTGTCGAAAACAACAGGCTCTCAGTGCTTTAGCCTCTCAGTGCTAAAAGGTCATAAACTTTAGAGGATCATTAAGCCTGTCCACTTAGCCCTGTCTCTCTATCGTGCCTGAACAGAAAGTGACATTTGCTCCCATCTAACTCCATGACAGTGTAGAGCTTATATTGGTTCCATTGAGCAAATACACCCACACACACACACACACACACACATATACACAAACACATAGCTACACCTACACATAGCTACACCTACACATGTTGGCATTATTACATATGATTCCTTAACTGATGAATTATCTCTGGCTTCTGAGCTGTAGGCCACTTACTGAGAAAGGTTATGATCTTTCATCTCCCCTGGTCTCCTACTAGGCAGCGGTTAAAAATGCAGAGCTGAAAGTTATTACGATGATTTACCTCCTCTCAGGAGCACCCAGTTCGGCATTTTAAATACCTTTTAAATTGCCAGCAAAAAAACACCCATCAGTCTTCTCTGAGAGTGAATGCAGTGATGATATGGTTTATCAAGTTCTAAAATGTGGGAGAAGGTCAGGCTTGCCTCAGGATTAAATGCAACTTTTTTTTAATCTGCTATCAGGAAACACTAATAACAGCACATACTGATACACATATTTCTCCTTACCAGTCATTTACATGCAATTAAAAATGAACAGTAATAGGAAGGCTTTATCTGTGTGTGTGTGTGTGTGTGTGGGGGGGGGGGGGTTCTCATATGCATTAACACTAATTGAGTTCTAACTACCAGATTTTTATCAAAGTACTAATTTCCTACTTGTTTAGGTTATTATGGTTTTCAGTCAACACTAATAACACAATCCTGGAACAGGCTAATACACATATTTCTCTGTAGCATTCATTTATATGCAAATAAAAATAAATAGAAATAGTAAGGCAGGGTCAGTATCTGTGTGTGTGTGTGTGTGTTTCATAATTGACTTTTATCTACCAAGTTTTGACCAGCGTATTGTTTTTCTTAGTAGTATTAATTAGTAGGGGTGTAATGGTACACAATCACGGTTCAGTACGTACCTCTGTTTTGGGGTCACGGTTCGGTACGGTTAACGATACAGTTAAGCAACAAAAAGTTCTAAAGAATGAGGCTTGGTTTGTTTTCGTTTATTTTAAATAAACAGCAGTGTATTAACCAGTAAACACACACTCTTGCTTATATTTTCATGTATGTGTAAGTGTTACGCCAGTAGGCGGCACTATTGCGCCACACTACGAACCAGGTTTATGATTTACTTGTGCTTTTTGGTCCCTCTGTGATTCCGTATTACTTCAATCACGTATTTTCCGTCGTACCTTGTATTCTCTGAAAGGCATCATGTACCGAACTGTGACCGATGTACCGTGACAGTTCGGTACCAATACATGTACCGTTACAGCCCTATTAATTAGATTAGATTATATTAGGTAGGTGTGGGGAGGGGAGTGAAACATGAGATTCAACTTGAGATGAAACCAGTCGCTGCAGGTTTTCATTTAATGTTCATTCAAACAATATATTTCATCAGATCATTCATACCAGCCCTTTATGGAGTAGATTGGACAGCCCTCTTCTATTCCAGTAGTCCATTCTGCTCCATTGTTGAATGTTGGAGCTGTTGAGGCTGGACTAAATGGTACAATGATCACTTGCCTCTGGCCATAACCCACGTTTCATGTCTTTTCATACCTTGTACTAATTCCAACAAATTAAATTAGTCAAAATGAGTGGCTTGCTGCTGCTTGCTCGCTATATCTCAGCCTTACATCAGCTGTAACCTGAAATTACAGTTAGTGTTTATTAAGCTATTATAATCTTTTCTTTCAAATATTCATGTCTGCGGTAAATTTTTGACTGAAAATGTGATTCAGGTTGAGGTTGAAAATTGCCCCTTTTAATTAAACCTTTGCATTCCACAGTTTTAATTGGAAAGTTATATTAATAGATTTGACCTGCACTGTTCCAGACGAAAATATATTGCATGTTCTCAAATCTCTACATACCGATATTTTCACTCCACCAGTGATGTTCCTGCAGTTCCAAGACAGAACATGATGTATCCAAATGAAACACATATGCCATCACATGAATCATTAATGACTAACCCTGTCAGACTGATATAACACTGGATTTTCTTTATTTTATGCATGCAGTTGTTCATGCTAGTCCATAAGCTAGTGAACGTTCACACAGTTTTTTTTTTTGATCTATGTTTGATAGCACCTTGGCTTTGAAATGAATAATGAATGAGTATAGTAGTGGAATGAATAATGAATATAGTGATTAACTAATACAGTTCTCCTCTGCAAGTTAAGATCTCTTTGCAAACTGTTCCTCGGAGCCCCAAGTTCACAAATGAAAAATCAGGGTGACAGGGTTTCTCTGTTAAAGCCCCAAGCTTTGGAATGGTCTGTCTCCCCCTCTATTGATATTTTCATATAAAGACTTTCTTTGTTTTGTTTTGGCTTGGACTGTGGGTAATTGATTGTGGTGTGTGATGTTCAGAGACTTTGTACCGCATTTTGGATTTTCTCCTGTTGTTTAAAATGTGCTTTACAAATTAACTGACTTTGTATTTAATGGATATCGTTAAAATTAGGGATGCACTGATTGCAATTTTCTTGGCCGATTCCGATTACCGATTTTTGTGTAAGTGTGATCGGCTGATACCGATTTTTCTGATACCAATTTTTTCCCCCAGATAACAGAAAATTAGTGAAAATTAATCAGGCCGATCAAGCCAAAAATCGTCCATTTCCGATCGCAGGCCGATCGATCGGTGCATCCCTAGTTAAAATATGGGCAACATATTGGAACCTTTCATTTGCGAGCCTGTACATCCTATCTGTGTGATCCATATTGGACAGTCCTTTTTAAAAAGCATATTCTAAATAGTATTCGGCGGGGCTCGTCCAGCCGTGTGCTTTGGCATGTTTGGCTGCCACTGGAACTGTCTCACTTCTCATTGTTGATGATGCGACTGCTGATGACAGCAGCGAGATGAATTCTGGAATGCAATTCAAAAGTCAGTGGACGGTGCTTTACACTTGCGCTATGGAGTCCTCTAAGGGCCAAAAGCTGTAATGTTTTTGACTGGCCAAGTAAATAACCAGACTTTGACCCCATTGTATAGGCATTTACTAGTAGAAACGAAAAGTGCCGCATTACAGAGCTGCAAGCGCATCACCAAGGAATGCTATCTGGACTTATTTTATTTCAAAATAATGTACCTTCCCCCTGGTGGTCCAACATGGGGGGACCCTATACAAAAATATATGGAATTTCTATAATATTACTAGGATATAAAAGCTCAGGATTAGAGTGGTTTAGAGTTGGTCCCCACCAAAACGTGTTGTTGATCAGACTTATGGGCTTGAAGCCACAACCACTAAAGGGCAGGAAGCACTAATAGGTGTGTTTCCAGTGGAGAAGATCACAGATCAGGCATGAATTTCATTTATTTTCTATCTGTTGTAATTTTATGTGATGCTAATGCTACCTAGTTGTGTAGGTTTCGATTCTGTTTGGATGATGCAGCATTCTCTGTTGTCTCTTTTCCTTTTTATCATTGTAATACATTATAATATGTGAACTAATTTTTATTCATGTTGGAATAGATATGCAACAGTTCCATCAATGGTAAGGCATGTGAAGACTTCTTGCAGTTTGTGGTCAGTTATCAGAGATCTTCATCTTTATTTCTAGACGATTTCATATGAATGTCTGAAAAATGGAAAGCTAGTAATGCAACATTGAATAACATGGAAAGTAGGTTTGCTAAAGACACATTGACACATTGATAAAGACACAAAAGTGGTAACATTACTCCCGCAATAGCGCGAACACTAACATCTTTTATACATTAAGGTTAACGTAGTACATATGGTCACCTACAGGCTCTTCCACGTAACCAATATCAAAATACTGTGATCACAGAACACAAGAAATCCTTTATTTTGTTTCCGAACTGGTACCCTGACGTTCCGATTTTAAGGCAGGAATTGTTACCTTTTCAGAACAATTATCTAGAAATTTGTATTTCTATCTAAGCATTAAAAAATGCTGCTAACTAGAACTATCATAACTACAACAGGATGAAATTGTTGTATTTTTTGGGTATAAATATACCATAAAACACTAGTCCTTTAGTGAATCAACACCAAACTTATTTACTGATATTACCAATAGGGATTAGACACAGGGGAAGAGGATAACAAGGGGGTGGAGACAGAGAGCAGACACAGGTGGATGGGATAACAAGGGTGGGCCTAAAGCAGGGCTAAAAACAAAACATAGTCGTATGGAACACATAAAGAAAGGCACGTGGAAAATGTAAACGACAACATAGGCAAGAAAAATCACAAAAAGCTAAAAAAAAAAAAAAACAAGGAAAGGACAAAGAGAATGTTTTGCCAAACCATTTGAGTAACCTATGTGTTTAACCAACATGGGGCACACACCTGTTCAGCATGTTGAGTTAGTGGAGTGGTTCAACAAACAGTACATTCTTTGACCACTTGCCTTACATTCCCAAGTGCTTAGGAGACTTCACTGTTCATGTAAAGTTACAAGCCAATGCACAGCTGGATTCCAAGGGCTTTGAGAGCACTATACTGAGTATTAATGTTTCCAACTCTTACTTATGCCTTGGTAAACACAAGACTTGCAGTAGTATGTAGCATTTTCTTGTATCTGGAAGCATACATTTTTATCTGAAAAACAAAAATTCTGCAAATAATCTTGAATGTAGAAGAGCATTTTGTCAAAAACATAAGAAACATTTATTTTGATAACAACTGCCTAAGCAAACCATTTAAAAATCACAAAAATGATGCCCATCATAATATGAAATTGCAGTCATGCAGGATATTTCTTGTCTCAACGAGTGATGAATCTTTAAACACTGTTAGTATTCGCAGGATCCTTTCCTTCCTCAGGCTAAGAAAAAGTGGAGCAATTACTGCGGTCCTCACACTATTCTTGTGTTTGAAACACATATATCCGTTACTGCTGCATGGTTAGCAATGAGCTGCTGATCTTACAGATGTGCCCATTCCGCCTTATAAATATTATAATTGTTGTGTTGAACGTGTTCAGTATTTTATTTTCCGTGCAATAGCAACGTGATTCGCAGTATATATTGACATCAGATCTTTCAAATAAACGGCAGAGTTCTGTATTGTACAAAACACGTCACGGATGACAGGGGGAACCCGCGTCCGTGATTTACCTCGGGGGCAGCAGGGACAAGACAGGCAGGCATCCATGACGTCAGGCACTTTATTAAACATGAACGTAAACAGGAACAAAGGAAACCTGGCCCAAAGGCCGCTACAAACAGGAACGTGAAATAGAGCATAAATGAGGCGATGGACAGACAGTGAGGTCCATACAAAACAGAACTTAAATACACACAGTAATCACAGACCAAAACAC
>JBBPDE010000001.1:38303431-38316008 GCA_037974605.1 Nannopetersius ansorgii
CATGAACTGAACCTAAATACATAACATGACTCGTACAGAAACCAATCAGTGAACATAATCAATTAAACTAAACACAAAATGAAACAAGAAACAAACATGCACCAAAACCCAAAATAAAAGCCCCAAAACTACATCAAAACAGTGGCCCCTACCGGCCACTGGCCGAGCCGTGACACCATCCTCATATTTGGTATGTCAAAGTAGTTATGATTAGTGACTGGAACAGGAAAAAAAGTTTCAAAAGTGTACAGCTGTTCTGACTTTAATGTGTATTATTTCAGCCTTGTGCTCTTTGTAATGCTGTTGACAAAAAAAAGGTCTATTGAAAATTGTGCTTGATGGCAATCCCACTGACCTTGCTGCACCCGTGTTTTGCTTGATTTCACCCTCATTGCGTGAACCCACTTACCATGGCCTTCTGGCTCATTGCCCTCTGTTATAAATGAGTCGTAGAATTCATCTCCCTGTACAACTCAAACCATTACACAGGGAGCTGTCAGTCAAAATGTTATGAATATAAGGAGAATCATGGACTTCACAGACCATTGCACTACATTACTGTAATCACCCTGCTCGTCACCATCATCCAGGTCTTTTGTCTGGGCTTAAAAAACCATGTTCTAATGTTACGTGCTACATCAGCCAGCACTGTTAAATTGATGGGCTGGGCCCATATTCATATGAGGTCACACAGAGGGTGTTTTCAGGGTCAGAGGAGAATGATGGTGGCAGTGGAATATATGGTAGGCCTGCAGAAAATTAAGGCAGATGTAATCAAAAAGACGTGAAAATCTCCCTACCAATTTTTTATCTGCGGTTTTACACGCCTGCCTGTCACATATGGCTGTCGAATCAAAAGCTCGGGGAAATGTGTGATAGCATCCACTGATTTGCTGGAATCGGCAGGGGTCTTTTTTTTTTCCCTAAACGCTCTCCGTGTTTAAGCACTTCGGTGCTTTGATGTCCTTGCGGCAGGCGCGTGTCAGAGCACTAGCCACTGCTGGGACAATGACCCTGGCCAAACCTGCTGTCTCTGATCCTGTGCCGCACCGCTTCACTTTGCCCTGGGGGTAATGCAGATCCAGAAGCAGCAAGGAGGAATGGAAGGCTTCTTAGCCCCCAGTCATACGCTTTATAAAAGAGGAGATGAACTTTTAGAGCAATTTCTTTCAACTCATTAAGCCAGGAATGAGGCTGGAATTGATTTGACTGGCTCAAAACTTTACATCTTACAGCGAGAGGAGGAAGGAGAGAGAGAGAGAGAGAGAGAGAGAGAGAGAGAGAGGGTGAGAGAGAGAGAGAGAGAGAGAGAGGGTGAGATATTGCTTGGTACCTGGGTCTGGCCATTGAAGCTCTTTGATCTAGCTCCCTTTCTCTGTGCTCCTGCTGTGATCTCTCTCTTTAATCAGTTTTTGGAAGAAAAAAATTGAGACCTACCTCTGAGACGGCTGCCTACACTCACCCCTTCATATCCCATGATTGCAACTCCTTGACTCCATTTGAGCATCCTAAAATAGCATCCTTTCTGCCTTCTATTGATCTGGGACAGTTTCGTTCTAAATCTAAACCAGTTAAGATGCCTGTCATGGAAATTTCTCTTAACAGTTTATTCATGTCTAATCGCAGATATGGTAAACATAAACGATATTCTTGGAGTCGCTAAACAACACAGTTCTTATCTAATACCAAAGGTGGAAATGCTTGACCTTTGAGGACATATTGAAGTGCGCAGTCTGCCGTAGCTCCTGCACTGACATGTCTTATCAATAGGGCGTTGTTTTGATACGCAACTCTGCTGTCAAGACTTTCAAAGCAGTGGCTTTAAGTTGCAGTGTTTGCCCTTTGATGTACTGAAACAATACTGATTTTCTCTTCTTTTATTTAATGAAAGGTTCACTATAAAACTAAACAAAAGTCTTTGATGATGTAACTGCAAACTGATTCTTTTGGAGGGCTGAGGAACTGTTACCGTTTGGATCCAATTAAAACTTATTTACCCAGGTTGTCAGAATTGCTTCTAACAGCATCAACCCACTTTACGGTCCGCAATCTAAATCAAAGTCATTTGCATCTGCCTCTTGCTCGTGTCACTTAGGATTCTCACATTCATTATTCACTTTTGAAGGCTCTGACGTCGGATAAACAATTTGTAAAGTCTTGTTGTTGTTCAAGAATCCGTTACCTTAATTTATTCCAGCTGTTATTTCATCTTAGCTATTGGTTTTAAGTGAAATTTCAGATGGCAATGCATGAAACAGATATTTTTTGAGATATTATGACACAGTGCCTATTGGCATGGGTTTCTCCTCCTGGGAGACTCTTTTCAGAAGAGTAAATTCAAGAGTGGTCCTCAATAACTGTAGGTCTGCCCTGGACCCTCCCTCTAATTGCGATTTTCATTTGTGTGAAACTACCAGTTCTGTTTTGCCTCTGTATTTATACCTCTTGGCTGTAGCCCCTTTCCAAATGGCACCCTAAGCCTTCATGGTCCTCTTTCAAGACTATACATAAGTGGTGCCATCAATGCATAGAGAACAAGAGGCTTTGAGGGCTCTCACTTTAACAGTGTGCGTGTGATCTGCTGGCACAATGCTGTACCTGATAAGATGGCATTTGTTTTAATTATTATACGTTTTTATACATTTGCTTATCTTCAATGGCACAGTAGAAGTATGATAATTTAAGCATGATGCAGCTCAATGACTCACGTTAGGAAAATGAATAAACTAATGCAGAAGTCACAACTGAAGTTTGACCTTTCCATCATATTGGTCATATAGCAGTGGATAAAAGCGTTCTCTTATTGGTTCCAGTTTGAGTTTTAATAACTGCGCAGCTGCAATGTCCTCAAAAGTCCACACTTAAAGAGTAGATAAAAGGAGTGGTGAGCAAAATGAGAACCTTTATGATTTATCAATAATAGTTCATAATAAGATTATACCTTTATTACTGTTATGTTTTTTCGGTTGGCTACAGGCACTCAGAAAAGTGATGAACAGCGATTATTAAATGTGCAGCATATCTTCGTGCACAAAGCTGCAAACTCGGAGCTGTTCTTACACGGGATGATTGCTAGCCTTGTAGGACAGCTCGATACCTGGGTGTTATGAAGTAATCCGGACACAAGCACTCAGACTACCTTCTGTCTCCTTTCCTGGCGATACTATTAGAACAGTACCTTTCTTAATGGGATGATTTCAGGGTGGTTTATTTGTAATGAGCAAATCTACTCAAAACTCTTTTGGTGTCAGTTCCTCATGCATTCAGATTCCAGTCTACATCTTCAGACACAAAGCTGGCAGAGGGCGTGTGCAATACAAGTCTTCATCTTGACATTTACAGCATTTAAAAACAACATTTTCGTTGTTAAACCTGAGGTCTCTCAGTTGTTTCTAACTGAAATGGAAGACGTGATCAGATCAAACGCTCACACAGTGGATGTACGATTGAGAAAAACAGTCATCAAGACACACAAAACATTCATTTGCGGATGTAATTCCGATTTACAGACCAAATGTTTTTTGAAGGTTTGGGTTCAGAGTGACATTTCTGCCACAAAACTATCTTAATTATGAACCTGTCATTTAGACAATGACTGAAGACACGGCACCCACACAATGCAAGCAGCCAGAGAGGGAGGGATGATCTGGCGATGGCAGCACAATTACAGACTGCAGTGTAGTAACGAGGGACTAGGCAACTAGTCAAAGGCATTTGTCAAAAGTAATTATGATTTATGGGGAGCATGTTTTGTGCAGAGTTGACTTAGGGGTGAGCTTTGTGCTTGGAAAGTCTCACTGGAGAATTAGGACCTTGTTATAGAAGTGGAAACGAACATTCTTGAAGCAACTTTCACTTCATTTAATATACTTCTTTAAAGGAGGCCTGGAATTGTTTCACATGGCAAAGCAAAGCCCTTCGGGGGGTTTAGGATTTTGTATGTTGCTGTAGCCTTCAGAAAATGACTACTAAGAGTGGCTGTATGCTCCTCAATGAAGATTTAAACTGAAGTGTCCTTAACAGTGTTGGGTTTAAGAGGCAGTGGGCCCAACTTTTGGCCAAAGTTACTTTATGATTTTTGTTCTTTTACTTTTAAACACATCACCTTTGAAGCATCCATCAATGTCATTCATTCATCTATTATGTGAGCTGCTTATCCTAAGATTGCAGGGGGTGCTAACACCTAAATCCTCATCTTTCGACTTAGAGATCAGAGAACCCGTCCGAAGCCTTCACAGACATGTGGACAGTTTTATTTTGCATATAGAACAAACTTCCCGTCCAGAAAATGTCTAGACCTGGTTTCTGTCTCTACTGTACGAAAACAAGGTGAGAAAGAAGCCAAAAATTGAGTTCTTCTTAGCTTTGACAGCCTGTAGGTGCTTTGCTGCCTCTGTTTCAAATACACACTTGCCAGTGTCAACCCGTTTCCAATTTCTCTGTGAAGTTTGAGAGTTTGGGAATTATTTTGCTGCTGAAAAGTGTGCAGGAGTTGACATTGTACATTTTTTTTTAACTTTAGATGACAAAATCCCAATGACTAGGTCTGCAAATCTTTGGCTATGACTACTCTCACCGCTTTCATTATTTCTTTATGCATTTTTCAGAGTTTATGACATGTTGCTGCACTTGTGCCTTCACTAACAAGTGGACGTTCTTTGCTCCAGCTGCACCTGCAAGCGACACATCCGGGCAATGGCAATATAAAAGTGCCATCATTTTAGAAATGCTTAAGTAGCTGACATTGCTGAATGCTTCCAGACTGTACTTTGTTTGTTTATGGGTTTTTTTTTTATCTTCCTCGTCGTATTGACTGCTGAAACCAAAATGTTCCCACACAGCGGATCTAAAAGATGGAGGTGCCTCTTCAAATTTGCTTCTCTCTGTCTCGCCATCGTCATGTCTAAGCTGAAAGAATATTTGTTTCCCGCTTCCACTCTCTTCTCCAGCTCAGATTTGCATACAGAGCACTGATAGGCTCCGGGGAAATGCTGATAGCTCCGGAGATGTTCTCTGGATATGAATGTACAACGGGTCTGTAGTTTGCAGCGCAATAAGCAAGTTTTGGAAATGGCAGGAAAATTGAAGGCATGTTGTAATACTGTGGTTCTTTTGAACGATATTGAACGATAATGTGCATATCAAACAATTAACCATATACCACTGCATCCTTACTGTCACAAGGGCCGGGTCTAGCCGGCTCCCATGATTTACCTCGGGGCAAGGACCAGGCAGGAAAACAGGCATCCATGCTGTGACTCTATATTTAAAGAAAACAAAACAGAACAAAAACCTGGCACAAGGGCCACTAGGACAGGGACAGGAACAGGAAACGTGAACACAGGGAAAGTGAGGCGATGGACAGACAGTGGGGACCATAAAAAACAGAACTTAAGTACTAACAGTAATCAAAGACTAAACACATGACAGGTGGAAACTAAACACAAGACACAAAGGCTAAACAGACATGAAAATCAAAATAAAAGTCCCCAAAACTAACTCAAAACAGTGGCCCCTACCACGTGACACTTAATAGTGTTACAGTTTAATACAATTAGGTTACAGTCGATTTACCTACAAATGCTGTTCTTTTGCAGCAACTGTTGTGGGAAAAGTTATTAAAAAAATTCCAGTTTTTTAAGACATGTTTTTAGATTGTAAACTTTGAGTGTCAAATGTTGTACACAATAATGAATGAATGAATTTATTTTTATGAACTAATGTTAGCATAGTGTCAAATATAATTGCCATTACCCTGTTGAAGTCCTGTGGTTATAACCTGAGGCTTACTATCAAGAACATGGACTACCGTGCCTGAGTTATTCTAGTTCTGGCAGTGTACAATAAAGGTTTGCCTACAGGTCCTGGCCAATTAAGAACTTCTGCAGCCTGAAATAGCAACATTGCACAACAGTCGTAACAATCTACCATGAGCGATTCAAGAATTCTGCGCACTGTTTTAGTTGAATGGATCTTTTGCCCTCATCATGTAAAGCTTATCCAACCTAGCAACAGTTGCTATGAAAGAACACGTTTGTGAATGGAGCATGGGTACTAAACAGCACTGGACTGTCACAGTATACCACAGACATGCGTGCAAGGCACTGTGATTGAGAGTTCAGTCTTTGAGCCGGTAATGAGTATATGTACCTTTTGCATTCGCTGTGCATCCTTAACCGCGTCTTTGTGCTCGGGCTGTTGGTGGTGAAATCAAGTCATCACTGCCTCCTGCTGTCAGATAATGACATGAAAAGCACAGCTGATGGGTTTGAAAGTCTTTCTCCTACCCATCAGGGTGAGATGCACTGCTTGGGAAGACAGACAGCTACAGTATGTGAGCCAAACCCCATGGTAGTATTCCCTCCTCCTCCAATTCTGCCACTGTTTGCCATCTGTCTGGGTCGAGACGGCGAGCGCAGATGTTATCCATACCTGAGAGGAGCAGGCCATGAAGGGCTGCCACACTTTTCTGCTGAGTGCCTGAGATGCAGACTCAATGCTGAGGTGAGATGGGGAGTTGGGGTTAGGAAAGTGCATTGTGTCTGCTGAGCTGTGGAGGCTCATAGATGTAACATTGATTCCTGGCTCAAACCTAACTACTCTGTGCTAGGACACTGCAGCTTATTCCCCACCAATACGGGAGTAGGGGGTGTGGTGCCAATTCTGCCCTGCCACGATTAACAACCCTGCACTGGCTACGCCAAGTTTGTCTGCCGTGTTTATCTCATTTCTGAGAAAGACACGCTATCGTTTCAGTCTTAATGGTATTATGCACGAGCCCAGGCGAGCAGATTAAAATCACCAGAGTGTCTGCTTGAACCTTTTGATTGTGCCAGGATTCAAATATTAATTATAGTATTAAAGGTTGCCTGGGGTTGCATGAACGGAGGCTGCGCTTTCCAGTGGAAGAGGAGATTTATCAAGATTTGACTTAGTCCTGGAGATGAGGCAATTAGGTTCTCATTGTTAATTTCTCTGCAATTTCTTGCACTGACCTGGCTTTTATAATTAAATTTGAAGCTCTGCAGAAAAAAAAGTGGGGTGTGTTTGAGAGCATAAGATGGCTTTATCAGACATGGGAGTCCACTGTTTGGGGAGCAAAATTGCGTAATATCTCCAGGTGTTGGTAGTCTGTGATCTTTGGTGAAATTGTTCAGTGGAAATGCCATCCTACTCTATGGCTGAAGAAAAAGCCTCTGTGTTAGCAGTTCCTCCTTGTTCTTCTCTGGCACTCCACCCCCTCTCTTTCCTCCCACATCCTCCAGCATGCATGATGTGCCAGCGGGAACGGTGCCTAGAGGGCAGACCTCACGGACGGGCCAGGGCCTGCCAGTTCTCTTTTGGGTCCACTTCTCTTTCATCATCGCCGTGATTGTGGGAAGAATTGTAATTCTGTGCTAGATTCCGACCAGCCAGAGTCTGACCAGTGATATCCAAAAGATGCAAGAAAATCCTGCTACTAATCAGTCCAGAGGAACTGTGGATCGTTGTTCATCCCCACATTATTGCTCAGTACCTTGGTAGCAGTACGGAAATTAATATTGGTCATATTGTGACCTCAGGCTGGCATAGGACTATAACGGACAGCTTCTAATCATTGAAATCTGGCAATGCAGTGACTGCTATATTAAGAATATTATTACAGGCCACATTTAGAGGAAATCAATCTTCTTTGCATTTTTGCAAGTTGGGTTTAAGTTTAAGTCATGGTGTAATAGTCATGGTGTTATCTACTCTTGTTGTATGCTATAATAAAATGCTTACATTTTGCTCATCCCTCGATTTCCCTCTGATTTCAGTAAATATAATTGGTGTAACACAGTCTAGAAGCGGTCTTTGTTCTCCTACACGCTCGCTTTCCCGTGGTGTACCACCGTCTGGCCGCTCTCTGGACCCCCCTCCCTCTGTGGGAAATTATCCTGAAACAAAGCCCAGCATGATGGCAGACACATCGAGCACCAACATAAAATGGCGAGTTGTTTTGCTGTATGATGACAATTTACCATTTGTTGCACTTTGTCATGCCGCTCATGTCCTAAGGGTTAAGAAAGTAGAATTGTATCTTCGGAGCAGAAAATCAATATGTTTTGATTCTAATTCAGAAATCAGATAATGGAGATTATCTAGATGAAACAGTAGTAATAACAGGGTTTTTGTCTTTCGTGCCAAGAAGGTAATCTCTGCTTTCTCACAATGCAGGACTGACCTTCACTTTGATACCCAAGTGTACCTTTCTCTGTTTTCGACAAACATCAAGATATAGCCCATCTGCGAACCTGTGATCCATGAGTTTCGTAAAATGGGGAAAAAAATCTTTGGCTCTAGCTGATTTTTGGACTGCCTGCTTCTATGATTTCTATCTCTCACTTACACTGTGACCTTCACGTTATTTACAAAGCTTTGTTCGAGCAGGCTCCGCCAAGTCTGTGCCCTCCTACAGAAGAAAGATCTCTTGAGCCGCCATCACCTGCTGTGGTGAATATCTCTCTCAGCTAGTTCTTTCCTTTTGTCACTCTCCGCATCCCTTAAATCTTCCTTGGATCTCCTGTTTCTTACTAAAAGTTAGAGAATATCAGCACATGCAGCACAACTCATCAGCTAGAATGCATTTCATTTAGGCTTCAGAATCACATATCGACTTGATATATCATAGAAAAGTACGCCTAGATTTGAAAGGGAAGGTCTGATGTCCAAACACTCAAAAATATTTTGCTTAGATTAAGTCTTTATAATTATCTCCTGGTATAACAAAAATAGTAGGCACAGTCAAAAGTTTAAACACTTATGCACAGAAGCTTCCCCACCCACATACAACACAGTACATACAACAGCTCTTGCATAAAATGTTAGTTGTCTGTATAACAGTATGGTCAAACTCAATTTTAGGAAACGTAATTGAGTCTTCAGTTCTTTTTTTTATAGTTTCTAAGACCTCATTTTTAAAACTCCAATAGTGGTTATTATTACATGTACCCCATACAACCTATCCTGACTCCTTTCCCTCGTAAAACTTATTTAAGGTTCTCAAAACCATATTTACAATATTTGCAGCTTGGTTAGCAAAAATGTACCTGTGCTGTCACGGCAGGCGGGTTTAGTCCACTGTCGTGATCTACCTCTTGGAAAGGAACAGGCTGGCAGGCAGACTTCCATGCTGTGGTTTCTTTATTTACAAAAAAACGAAAACAAGGAGCTGAAATGGGCACGTGGGTCACCAGGATACGTTTTCACACCAAAGAACATGAGGCGAAAAGAAGACGTAAATGAGGCGATGGACTGATACAGAGGTCCATCCCGGCTGAACTTAAATACAGGTCCTGATTGAGACTAATAACACAGCACAGGTGTAAACAAGGAACACGGGACAAAACCAGAACAGAGCAAGAATCAAAATAAAAGTCTTCAGACACAAACAGAAACAGAACCAGAACCAAAAAACGGAACGGCAGCGGCCTCTACAGGTGCGTTACTTTTTTCAGGCAGTGAAGCTTGCTGAAAAGAAAACGAAATAGCGTTACATATACAGTATTATTAACATAATATAATAAATTACCTAAGATACATTTTTCATTTGAAATGAAGACTGTCATTTTTTAAATTGTTGTAACAGTCCTAAAATCATTTGAAAGTGAATATTCATCTAAAGGCTGTGACGTGAGGGACGGTCAGCATCATCTTCAACTTCTTGATATTTACATTGACATTTATGGCATTTGACAGACAATCTTATCTAGAGCAACGTACATGAGTGCATTCTATTCTACAAAGAAAACATGTCCCTCACACTAGTAAAACCTAAATGGTCAGAGAGGGTTCCACCATTTAAGTTCCAAAACTAAGAAAAATCTTGATACATATTATTGACTTTAGAAATGTAATAGGTCATGTTGGGCTGTGCTCTGTGAGGGTGAGCTGTGACCTGTGATTTAATTATTGCTGACAGGTAAGAAGCTGCAAGGCCGTTTTGGCCTTTGTGTTTTGTGTTTGCAAAACATAGCAGTATTCTAAAGGAAGGCATTTGACCATTTTATCAGGATGCAACTAACTAGACTGCTGACTAAAATAGCCAAAAGGTTAAATTGCTCCACTTTTTCCACACTGTCCAAAATACAGTTTTACATATGGGAAGTTCATCAGGCCAGCATCAGTTTTTGACAGAGTCGTTTCTGAATTTCTATGGCAATTGTCATAGGGCAATAAAAGATGCTGGAAACTAATAGAGACAAAAAAAACAGGTAAGTATTAGCTGGTGTGTAGAAACATCATGAGTAGATTCCATTCTGTGAATCCTTATGAGGTGAACTAGGCCCTAGATGCTGTTGTCACTGTGTGGAACTGGATAAGCTAACTAATTAGCTTGGCTATAATAATGGAGCAAAATGTAATAACAACCACCCAAGTTCTATTGAATGATAGACCCATAACAAGATTGTGTCTTAAGCATTTAGAAGCCTATATTGAATGCGTCATACACATTAAAACTCATCCCAGTCCCTTTCTTTCTCTGCCTGTGTTGTTGTTCCACTCCAAAGTCACTACCCAGACTCTGCAAATTACAAATGCAAATGAATTGTAAAAACACACAAACCTTCCAACCAAACCTTTGGACTCATCAGCATCGAGATCTGCATTATGCAGTTCAGTACACGCTGTGTATTAACTACAGCACAGTCTCTCTGGGGAGCGAAAATGCCTAGGCCAGCTTGTTTTATCTCGGCATAAAGGTTAGTATTGTCTGTTTGTTGCAAGTGTATGGTAATGATGCTTGACATCTGCACTACATCAGATAGTTTAAGGGCATCGGAAAGTTACTCTACTCAGCACTCCAGTCAAATAATGTTTTCTGGTCAAAGTAAAAGTAAGTAAAGAGACTCTTGCTCATTTTAATGCCCAGTTTCTGTTTATTTGCTGAATGTTTGGCAAATCTGTGCAAATATTACAGTATATACATTTTTTTATGTTTAATTTTTCTGAAAATGTTAAAATTTGCAAACAGCTAACAATTACAGCTAACACTAACAATTGCTAAAAAGATATTTAGGATTGTTCTAAGGACTGCACTCATTTTCACCCAGAAAAGTCAATAAAACAATGAATGGCTAATTCACAATTTTGCATGTGACTATATTCAATTATCATGGAGACGTGAAGTGGACAGACAGCATTGTGAGAACCATCTAAATGAGAAGGGACAGTAAGCAATACCATATTGACACTGGAGAAGGCAGATCAGGAGGGTTTATAGTGATGCTCAGAGTGTGTGTGTGGGGAGGTGGGCTGTCTTGGGTGGCCCTTCGGCAGTGGACAAGTTTGTCTGGAGTGCAGTGTCAGGTTTCCGTTTGGGATTATACTGAGTGATTCGCAGTGGTTTTAAAGTTGTAGCGGCAGAACTTTCAGATTCAGATTGAAAATCAATTTGCAGTATTAAAGGAGTATCTGAGTTTAAGGGGTGAGAAAATTAAGGTTTATCAAATTCCAATATGCAGTCATGAAATCTGTGCCAAAATACCAAACGTTGTACTTTTGACAACAACCTCTGCATTCCTATAACACACAGTTATGATATGACAATGTTCAGCATTAAAGACAGAGTGCAATGCTTCATCACAGGGAAAGCCACAACACCCGTGGTGGGAAAAGATTCTGTGAAATTGAATGGGAGTGAATGGGAAATTGCGGGATACCGTGACATGAAACAGCTCTAATGTAAAACATCAAAACAAGCCTGTTTAAATACACTTCTGCCTGAAGAAATGGCCAGGTGTAAGTCTGTAGAGGGCCTAAATCTGATTGGACACCATCAAAATCAGTGCAAGTCAAAAGGGGTGGTGGTGGTCTAGTGGGTAGGATGCCTCTGGACAAAGAGGTCATGGGTTTGAATCCTGCCTCCAGCAAACCACCACTGGGTTCCTGAGCAAGACCCTTAACCCCATGTTGCTCCAGGGAGACTTTCCCCTGTTGTTAGGGAATGGAAGTCGCTTTGGATAAAAGCATCTGATAAATGCCATAAATGTAAAAAAAATGCCACACAGAGTAGCTAGCCTATACCATTACCTGATCCAGTCACCAGTTTGATTAAACATTGTTAGCACTGTTACCGTGTTCTGTATCAATCTGGCAGACATATTAACTTATCTTGTCAACTAAGATCCAAATGCTCAAGTGTAGCTGTGCTATTACATTTTATTAGGCCTACAATTACCGTAGCCTTCATTGTTCTGAATCAATGTTGAATGAATTTGCCATGAAGATAAGATCAATCATAAATTGTACTTTTATAGCTTGATCACATAGAGCAAGCTATCCTTAGCTAGACCGCTATCTAACTAGCTAAATTAATCTATTTCAGGAATTGGAATTCATCTCATGCAGACTTTAACAGCGAATTCTCAGACAATTATCCATGTGGCCAAGGAGCTGTAAGGGTTAAGGAGTGACCCAATCTGCCGCAATGAGTCGGAAGTCGGCGTTCTATTTATTGAGAAACGGGCTGATTATGTTGAAAAACATCAAAAATATCGAATTTTCTTTTTTGGTCTTATATGAAAGAAAAGGTCTTCAAAATTAATCTCTCAAA
>JBBPDE010000001.1:38344613-38355049 GCA_037974605.1 Nannopetersius ansorgii
TGCCCCCTGTTTCACTTGGTGAATGGGTTAAATGCAGAAGAAGTATTTCGTGCTGTTCACACTGTGTGCTGTGGTGTATTCAAGTATGACCAGATTGATCACTTTCACATTCATCCATCCAAATAAAAATATGATCGATGCTCACACTCTTGTTTACAAAACAACCATTGAATTCTTGCCTTGGAACCAAAAGCGGTTCTTCTATACCAAAGTTCCACCTGTATTTTTAAGAGTACTATTTTTGCGATCAGGCATTGCCAAGGCAGTATGATCATTGACATGTAACAATGATAAATTATTTCTACGCAGGTTTCTTTTCCTTGCTTGTTTCATATTCAGTTTATCATAAAAGGTCCCTGAGATTTCAAAGCCATGTACAAATATAGTGTCTAATATTCTGAAGTACATGGTAAAAGGATAAAGAAATAAATATAAAGAATGTTCTCTGCTCTAAATTCTCTTCCTTGGTATTTCGGCTCTTAATGTAAATATAGGCAAAATAAATGTCTTCCATTCTGCTTACAAAAGAATGGTACATGCTATTATTGTATTCAGTGTTTTACACTAATGGTTTTCTATGCTGCTTATTCACTGCTGCTCTCCTTTGGAGATGCAGCATCTGGATGTAATTGATTCAGTGCTGTGAATGTGTGTGTGTGTGTGTGTATTTATCTGATTCATGCTCTCATGCTTATAGTAGATAAACACTCAAGTATGGCAAATCGACTATCAAAGAGTACAATAGCTTAGAAGAGAGCTCATGGCCAGTGAAAGACTGCTCCATTCCGTATACATGCTGGACATTTTCACAGCTAATGTTTTACAGCTTTGGTGCCATGAAATCAGTGATTTTTCCTGCTTGGCTATTGGGAACGGCAACAGACACCCAGTCCTGTGCAGCTCTATCTTCGGCAATTTGTGTCCATTCATTCTGTAGAGCATTTATGAGGTCAGGCACTGATGGTGGATGAGACGGTCTGGATCAAATTCTCCATTCCAGTTCATCCCAAAGGTGCTGGATGAGGTTGAGGTCAGGGCGCTGTGTTCTTCCACATTGAACTCATCCAACCAGAAAAGGTTCTTCCCCAAACTGTGTCCAAAGTTGGAAGCATGGTGTTGTCCAAAATTGTCTTAGTAGCTGAAGCATTAAGATTGACTTTCAGTGGAAGCAAGGGGGCTAGGCCAAAGCATAATATATAGGAAAGGCCCCTTACTTCCACTAGGGATGCACCGAAACACAGAAATACATTATTATTATTAAATTATTAAAAGAATAAATCTATTACAAAACTATGAAAATATTTATTTATCATTCAAACAATGTTCAATATAAAATAAAATTTGAAATAAAACATTTTACTTGGCCCCACTCATGAATAGCCTAAAATCAAGATAGCTGAAATATTATTAGTGCTGGGCCGTTAACTTGACTGGTCCCCAGGACAAATAAGTTTGAGTAACTCTGGTCTATACTACGCAAGCTATGATGAATTTCACCTTGATATTTCAGTGACTTTTCCGGTTCGAGCACGTTTTAAACCTGTCTCGGTGTCTCCTTTGGGGGTGGGTTAACGCCGTTAACCCCAAGATTACAATGAGATTAACGGCGTTAAAAAAAATTATTCTATGCCCACCTCTAAATATTATACAATTGAATATCTTCTCTCATAAAACAGGTGAATTCAAGTGCATTAACAACAAAATAGTGTATTAAAACAAAGACGGGCACAGCCCATATATTAACTGTAATGACTGTAAAACCTTCTTGCCTTTCCAAAAACACAGACGGAGTGGCTGTGCTCGAAGGGTCTTGCCTCTTCTGTGCTCGAACTGGATGTTGTGATTTTATATGTTAATTAATCCTGACCTTGAGTCTTTGTGGGTGCACCCTCTCTAGAAATTTTGGCTTTGTTTTAGATATATGCTTAGATATATGCTCCTACGCGGCAGACATGTTGACTCTAATCCAATCTGATGCATGCAGGTTGCGTTGCTGATTGTGTCATCACTGTTTCGGTCGCCTTAAAAAAAAAATTGGTGGCCGAATATTTGGTGCATATAATTTTAACCCTATATTGCGTAGAGGGTTAAAATGTGTATCTATTTAATTTGCTTAATTATTGTTTTTAATGAAACTAATTAGTTATCAATTTCAAAAACCTTAAAATCAACAACACACAGTTAATATCAACCTAAAAAGGACATCAGTGACATGTTGTTGCCAAATTGTGCTTTCAAATTCATCCAGACTTTTGCATCTCAGATCTCTCGCTGCCTTCTCCATCTGTCAGTATTACACCTCTCTGCTTCATCAGACAGTCATATTCATCAGATTAATCAGCTCCCTTTTATTCATAGCTCCGTATCACTGCTCATTAATAAGCACATTGTACAGCATTCATAAACTCGTAATATAGAATGACTTATTCCAAATCGTTACCAATTGAGCCTCTAATTCTCAGGGCAAAACTTTAGAGGTGCTGCGCTCACGGTTTTGGATCTCTTTCTGATCCCGTTAAACAGGAGCGAGGTGGACAGAGAGCGGCGATTGGCTTGATTGTACTGTCATATGCTTCTATGGGATACACACACACACACACACACACACACACACACCCACACACACACACACATATACACACACACACACACACACACACACACACACACACACACACACACACACATATATGAGCACACACATGCACATGTGTGAGAAGAGGAGTGGGAAGAAGAGGGGAGACAGGGAGAACGAGAAGGATGAGGTCAAAGCTGCAGTTCAGATTTATGTAGTGCTGCTTCACTTTTTAAAAGCTGTGCTGTATTGCATTAACTCCGCGATTATGGGGGAGCAGGGAGGCGTATCACTAAATCACGTCCACTTTCATTCGGCGCTGGCATTTTATTGATGGATAGTGTTTGCTCCTCCGTGTTCTGAATGCCACAGCCAGGAAGCTCCTCCAGTATTTAAGATTTTGCCTGGAATCTTCCCTTTGATGAAGAAAATCCTTTTAACATATAGAGATTAATGCTGGACACCGATTACAGTGTTTAATCGCGATTAATCGCATGATATTTTTTGTGTTATACGGAATATTCAATAGTGAATTGATAAGTACAATGCTGTGCACTTTTATTTTAAAAATACTGCAGTATGAACAAAAGTGCAATTACATTTGGTTTACAAACATTTTAAACAAAGAAGGAGCTTTTGAGCAGCAGTGTTCCCTCTAACACAGTTACAGTTCAAATATCACTTACAGTAAATCTCAACTTAAACATGAATGTAATCAAATCGAATATAAAACCAAAGCTATTCGCCGCTGCAGGTCATTCACGTTTAATCTAGCTTGAAAACCAAGTTACCTTCAGAGTCTAGAGCATGGAGGTGTGGAACCATTATAGCTTTACAGCCCCCCCTTTTTAATAGAGATGCACAATTCTGAATATTAAACAGGAGATAGTTTTCTTTTCTGGGCTCGACACTGGTGTGCTCTGAAAAACAATTTACTGTTCGAATGAATGTATTTATAGTTCAATATAAATAGTATAAATGTATTTATGGATACTGCATAAGTCAGTGGTTCTCTGTGCTGCCCCTGAGGACCCCGTGCCTTGCACATTTAGCATTTTCTTCTGCAGGAGTGCCTGCTCGTGTAATCCTGATGCAAGCCTGGATTAAATATGCTCGATTGTGCTCTTGGCTCCAAATATGATATGTCTATGATGTTTAGAATCGTTCGAAGGTGTCGAAGCCTTTCTATTGAACAGAATCCAAGAAATATTCTGCAATCAAATAATTCAAGCAGACCTTTGGTTTCATCACCTTATGTCTGTTTCAATAAAATTTAAATGCAATTGGGGAGACAAAAGCTTTCCTAATTAAAATTCTGCAACGTTGAGACTGGTATTTACAAAACATGAACTCCCAGTGTTCCTAATTTGCATTTAAATAAGAAATTACTGTGCGATAGCCAAATGCACTCGATCATAAAATATATAAAGTATCGAGTCCTCATTTACTTATTAATTTGTTTTATATAATCTCCACATTGATGATCTATGTTTTGCCTTGTACTAAAAGAAGAAGTGTCCGCAGTTATTCACTGCGTATAAGGGCGTTAGTCACAGGAAATTAATCTCCCTCTAATATATAACCGTATTTTACAGACTTTACATATTTTACTGTGCGCCTCGTCCGCTTAACAAGCATATTTACAGCATATTTTCTCTCCTTTTTAGGTAAGTCTCAAAGGTACAAACATCATCAATATCATCATCAACAACATCAACATCATCACCACCATCATCTTCATTTGAAAATGTGCGAGGATATGTCTTATGATCTGAAAAGGCACCTCCTCTGTCTTCATCATCATCATCATCATCATCATCATCATCATGTAAAATCTGTACTGCCTTCATGAGTGTCAACACTGCCTCCAGTCATCATTATAGGTACTGATTACTGCTAATACTGTGTCATTAAGTTGTCATACCTGTTGAGAAAGTGAAAGAAGAGACATATTTCTCGATGTGTGCTCTCTCCAGTGGGACTGACTCCTCCGCCTGCTGGCTAGTTAACTGAAGTGGAACATCGAGACAGATGTTCATTGAAATTAAATGAGGGCCATGGTTAGCTTTCACAAAATATCTGCCACTTTTCTACTCATCAGAAGTGATATATAAATATATATAAATAAAAAAATAGATTCATTTTCATTAGTTCATTACCCATTCCGATCTACGGTGGGGCCATAACTTCCCCAACAGAGGCAATCTGGAGAAGAACACCTGCTTGTGTTGATAAGGTGTGCGCCGCCGTTAAGACTGTTTAGCTCGGTAATAGAGTCGGAGCTTCTCGACTGCTGTCAGGTGGTTTATGATTATTCAGACTGCTCCAGATTTTATAGTTTTAAACGCAGCTTTTTCCTTCGTTACCATTATTTCTGCATATTTTCTGTCCCGCTGAGTACCAACAACACATCCTCTGATATAGAGCACCACAGTATGGTGGACAGTACTCACTTTGTCCGTGAATGAGCATCTCATAAAAGATCGATATCAACTGTGGGAATACAACACGCATCTTTTTTTCAAGGACATGATCTTATATTCTAGAGTGTTGCTCGCTTTATTTTCACAAATCATAAATGGTCAGACTCATTCAATTAGTAGAGGCCATCAAGGTCAGGCTGGAAATTAATTGCCTGGTGGCAATACAATGTGTTTCCGGGATTGCAGGAAATGTCACAGGATGCTGGCACTCATCATTCAGCCTCAGCAATCTGTGTCAGTATGGATTTTCCAGCAGGAGACCATCCATTGACTGAGATGAAGTGACAGTGTCTTATGTTATTTTTCATGTTGTTTCTGTGGCTTCTTCAAATTGAAAATCAATAAGCACATCTTAATTTCTCAAGGAAACAGGCCAGCAGTAGCTAAAATGGCCATGTGGTTTTAAAAGGTGCGTCTCCATATGACTGTGAGGATTAGAAGCTGCTTCAAATCTAAAAGAAAAAAAGACTGTAATAACCGGAGATCAAATTGGGCATCTAGAAACGCTGCCTGGTGCGTACTAGAGGGACTTCTTAACCTTAGACCAAACTATTTTAGTTTGCACTTTTCCTCCTTTTCCAATGACAGATCACACTGTGTTCCTGTTACACCAGTTATAAAAAAGACCATATTGCTTATTAAAGGGTCAGGAAAAGGTAATGGCCATGACCTTTCAGTAAAACTAAATACTGACATTTGTGGAAAGGATAAGGCTTATTAATTCAACTCCAATGACACCCACTTATTTAGTGTATACGTGTCCTTATCTCTGTAATTCTACATTGTGGATATATATATATATATATATATAAACATACAAATGCTTTGTATATACAAAAAAATTTTAGAAAGGGGAAGACAAAAGGAGCACTATGCCCATTGTTATAAAGCCTAAAATAATGGCACAATTAGGTTCATTTGGCCCTGTTTCAAACTGAATCCCGAATTCAATGAACAAGTCTTGAGAGAGTGTGATTAAACAATAGCATATTGTGGGAAATGCGTAAACAGTCTCTCACAGCACTCAGAACAAACAGTTCCTTCTGTATTAGTGCAAAAATGCTAAGTGTTCAACAAGTGGCTGCTCTTTTTTTATCATAAGGAATGTTGGATGAGCGAATCTCTGAATATATGATACATGAATCTTCTCTGTAGAGCTTTGTCATTCAGGGAGTTGCTTGGACCTATACCTCTTTTGCACATTAACCTGTACAGTGTGATAAAGTGTGTAGATGCTGCAGTTATGTTATGGCCTAAGTTGGACCGCCCTGAGAGATATTTTCCTATGTCTCCCATTTTTAATGAAGCATAAAAGCTATATCCAATTGAAGTCTCCTTAACAATGGCAGATTGAAGAGTTACCAGGGAGTTTTAGAATTGCACATGCAGGAGTGTTTCCAGGAACACCAGGAATGAAGTGCAAGTTCTTTGTTTGGTTGGGTAGACATCTTTGGTCATTTGTAAACAGTACTGAGCATGTAAGAATACAACCATGTTCTTTGTGTTTAGACGGGTCCTGTAGAACCGGGATGCTCCTGGAGATCTCCCAGCCTGCAGAGTTTAGCTCTAACCTAATCTACACCTGATCCACGTAAAGGCGGCTTTGCAGGGATTCTGAACATTAGAGCCAGGCAGAGATCAATCCGCGGTAACAGTCTTGGTGGGAAGTCTGACTATGAGGTTACCTGTGTATAGATACATATTTATTTTTGCAGTATATTTGTAACAGTAGATCGACACCTATAGTTGCTTTTCTCCACTAGCATAAAAGAAATGAGTATTTTAACTTCAAATCTGTATCAATAGAAAGAATTTTTACACTTAAGGTCACCATGCTGTGTCACGCTGTGTTTAAAAATTCAATACCGTTGTTTTTAATGAACAGCGACATTCCGCACCGACACGCAGCGGTGCGTTCCGACTCCCAGCATAGCTCAATTTCTCTGCGCACTGCATCACGCCGCGCAGCACTTGGCCGTTTCTGTATTAAATTAAACCCAAAATGAGAGCAAAAAAGCCGTAGTAGCTGACATGTGGTTTGACATTTTAGTTTTTTAAATAAACAGACACATTTCAGCCGTTTGCTTCCTCAGACAGGATTACCCTTAGTCTCGTTTCTCCTTGTGTCTCTCAACTCAAGAACAGTGAGTGTTTGAAGAATACAAGATCCGATAAGTGTAGTGTACCGGATCCCATAACTATGTTAAAACATGCTTCATTCCTTTAAATTATACACAAATCCCGTGTGAAAGTAGATTGATTTTTGCCTTTCTCAAACTCTCCGTGTGACACATTCTTGGTGGTACGGCTATACTGTGTATACTGTGTGTGTTACAACTGTGCGGTCTCGATCACGTAGTCCCTCACCCGAGTACTAGGGGTAACTAAACTCGGGACAGGGTGAGTATGTATGTTCTGTGTGAGTGAGTGGTGAGGGGGGAGGGTGAGCCCGAGGGCTGTCAGATTCACCTGCACAAGTCCACCTGTCTTGTGTCAAAGTCATTAGGAAAAGGAAGTGTCTGCGTCGTGTGATGGGTGGAGTGAAAATGGTTGTGTGTATATATTCCCAGTCGATCCAGAGAGGCGTTGTGTGGACACCGTTTTATTAGACCGTGGAGTGGCTGGGAAGTGGGGTGGCTGGGGCACGAAGAACCCAGGAGTCAGAAAAGACTCCGACTGCAAGGAATTCAAGTTTGAAACCGCATCCTCTGCGACTGCTCTGTGAGTGCATTTGTACAAGCTGGAAAAGACTAATGGCTTTTGTGTTTTGCAGACTGAAGCAGACCAGCCACGTGGGGGCTAACGGTACTGTGACTGTCTAACCCTCGTTCATGCTGCAGTGGACTCCGTGCACGCCACCCCCACTGAAAGAAAGTAACTAGGACTTTGCGCAGAGATACCTTCTGGAACGGAAGGACTTCTTGTTTGCATTTTGTATTTTGGTTGAACCTTATTAAACTCTGCAGAAGCAATACGCCATCGCTGTCTGTGCGTCCTTCCCTACCCCAGTCTAACAGAGTGTTGGTATTTATGAAACAGAAGCTGTCTAATGGTGTTGTGTTCCTGGTTTTGGAGGATATTTGTTTCCTAGCCCTGGTAGTACTGAAAGAGTTATTGCTAGTCGGTGGAATCAGGAATTTAGGGAGAAATTTGGGTGAAAATTAAAAAAAAAAAAAAAAAAAAAGTTTTAGCACATTGAGGTTTGCTTGAGCTTTATGCTTCTTGGTTTTTTAAGGGGAGTTACATTTATCTGTGTGATTAGATATTAGATATGGATGATCACCTCATATGAGGGCTTTCATTTAATTCTGATTTTATTACAATAAATAATGTGAGGCGCCCGGATTCATGTTTGTGTTCTAATGGAATTGGGAAGGACCTCAATTCAGACCTTTTAGCTGAGAGTGTTGGGTGGTAACTCTCCAGGGTGGCAGATCTTCTGGATCAGGATTGAGCATCTCTACTAACACTAGTGCTTGGGAACATTATAAATGTTTTGCACTGCTGCAAATGTTTATTTAGAAGCATAAGCAGCAGTGTAATGATGATAGTAAATAAATCTATAATCCTGAAACGGTTGCAGTCGTCCAGAAGCGGGCTGAGAGGTCCTGGCTGAGAGAGGAGGAACTGTAATGAGGTGTGCATGAGTGGGTCAGCTGACTCTGAGAAATCTCCGGCACATGTGTGGAATACTAGAGGAGTTGAGCTGGACTCTTGAGCCTGATAGAAATCAATGTGCTTCTTTGTGCTATAGCCCAAGTTTAATTCAGCCACTGACATTTTTTTTCTGTATCTTTTTTCCCCCTCCCTTATCCTTTTTTGCTGGCAAGCTCTGACGAGCATTTAATGATCCACAAAGAGTGGATGGGTAATCAATTTATAAGAGACTTAATGTATGTATCCACATCTGATCTTAATTAATATAAAGGGAGACAGCTGCAGTGACACACAAGCTATGCCGCAAGGGGCTGCTGGGTAGGGAAGTGGGTCATGAAAGGGGATTTGTATCCACCCTGTATTCGCTGCACTATTTGTATTTTATGGATTCCACATTCATTAATGATCTTTTTTTCATCCTCAATTACTGTCCCAGAATATCATACTGAGGGACACTAGGGGATAAAGTACAACATGAAAAGAAAAGTGTGGGCAGTTGTAAAATATACCATTTTTAAAGTGCCCCTAGCAACTTTAAAGTCGTCAGTAAAAGCATCCCTGGGTTGTTGTATGTGTGATTACAGCTCATTAACTGAGAGTCTTTAATTTTACTGCCTGTTGTAGCATAATTGAATTATGATGTAACATCACAGAGTGGTGATGGGTGGTGATGGCCTAGTGGTAGGATACTTGCCTACTTGAATACTTGAATCCTACCTTCAGCACCACCACTGGGTCCTTGAGCAAGACCCTTAACCCCAAGTTGCTCCAGTGAGACTGACCCCTGTAGATAATAGAATGGAAGTCGCTTTGGATAAAAGCGTCTGATAAATGCCGTAAATGTAAATTACAGTGTATTGTATTGCATAGCTAGCTCCATCATAAATTACATGTACATTTTTTTATTGTCTGTATTGACATACATAATCTAACTTTTCAGAGAATCAGAATCGGAATCAGAGAACTTATCCCGGAGGAAATTGTTTACATCACGACTGCACACTCACACAAGATAGAAACAATACTGACAGAAAAAAACCTGAATATATAATAAAATATACTCAGACTGGGAATATATTAAGAAAAGAAATAGTACAACTTACCCATAATAAAAAGTATACTAAGAGGAGAATATAGTTCAAATTAAAACACTCTTTACAATAAGTAGAATAGACAGTTACGTCTAAGTACCTTTATCAAAAAAAATTGTATAGTATATTAAATTTTTATTTCAAACAGACATGCATTCATCATAATTACATATTTCATTCTTGTGTTTGAAAGGGAGTAGGCTGAAGTATACACTTCTGAATTGAATTGTGAAATTACAAAAATGCAGATATCAAGAGATGCCCCCCCAGCACACCACAGCATAGAAAATGGCACTGGCCACCACAGACTCATAGAACATCCGCGACATGGTGTTGCAGACTCTATAGGATCTGAGTCTCCGCAGGAAGTACATCCTACTCTGACCTTTCTTGTAGGTAGCGAGCGAGTGCTTAGACCAGTCCAGTTTATTGTCTATGTGCAGACCCAAGTATTTGTATTCCTGGACCATCTCCACATCCACCCCCCCGACAGACAGAGGAGAGACTGGAGGCTGTGATCTTCTCAGGTCCACAACCAGTTCTTTTGTCTTGCTGATGTTGAGCTGCAGCTGATTCAGCTCACACCAATCAACAGAACTGTCCACAGTCCTTCTGTATTCCATATCCTCC
>JBBPDE010000001.1:38434608-38447706 GCA_037974605.1 Nannopetersius ansorgii
AAACACCCCCCACACACACACACACACACACACACACACACACACACACACACACACACACACACACACACACACACCTACCTTTTTTTGAACGAGGTACAACTGGGGCTACAGAACAGAGACAAATTGCTTCTTTCCCCAGTTCCCCAGACCACATTCCAACAGCATTTTCATTCAGCCATTGTCTTCCCTCCAGATTTATTTCATTATCTTTTCATTTCGCTTCTTTCTGTAAAGCCACCCAAATTGGGAATCCCACAATGTCATAGTAAAAAAAGATTCTCAGGGTGTACATTTAAATTGTTACATGTGTTTTACAGCATCTGGTTTTGTTGCTCAATGCCGCAAGCGAACTCAGAAACAATGGGCCTCGTTAATGAAATCTGAGGAGAACAAATGTGTGTGAAATCTCTGTGTGGGCATATTTTTATAAGTATCTGCAAGTTTGCATTCATGATTGCATATGTTGCCCAAAAGGATTCCGGAAATTAAACTCACATACAGTAAACATACCGGCATCCATTATTTCGTATTCTAGTTTCTTTTTTCTGCATCTTTTTTCTGCATTTTCCCATTAGTGTAGATCTATGCAAAGACTAATATTCACTTAATCAGAGTGAAGAATGATTGTGTGGCTGTTTTGGGGTTATGGTAAACATCTTTGTCAAAGAGACAGCAGTATGTGTGGAATAATGTAGCTCCTGTCAAAAATGTGTAATAAATATTGGAAGCCTGAAGGATGCAAATTAGGGCCGATACTGGAGCCAGTAACAGCCCATACAATATATGGCCAAAAGTATGTGGACACCTGACTGTCACACCCATATGAGCTTGTTAAGATGAGATAATACTTCATTAATCCCCAGGTGGGGAAATGTTTGTGTTTGTTTATTCGTCCCTTTCCCAAACCACTGTTAATAATGAGGAGTTTCTTTCCCAAGACGTTGGATTTTGTAGGTGGAAATGTTTGCCAGTTCAGTTAAAAGAGCATTTGTGAGGCCAGGCATTGATGTTGGATGAGAAAACCTGGCTCAGGATCAAGGTTCCAATTCTTCCCAGAAGTGTTGAGGTCAGGACTCTGTGCAGACCACCTGCAGTTCCTGTACAACTCATCAAGCCTTTAGGGACCTTGCTTTGTGCACAGAGGCACAGTCTTTCTGTAACAATAAAGGGTCTTTCCCAAACTATTGCAACAAAGTTGGAAGCATATTTGTCTAAAATGTGTTTGTATGCTGGTATTACCCTTCACAAGGAACCTGACCCTAACAAACATCTACAGCCCATTGGCCCTCCTCCACCAAATCTGCATGTACTGTTGGCACTAGGCATTGTAGGAGGTATCATCCTCTGGCCAAACTCAGATTCATCCATCAGGTTGCCAGATGGCATTATTTTAACACCCCAGAAAAGCAATTTCCATTTCTCCAGTGTCCAGTTTCAGCGTGCTTTACCATTCCAGATAACACTTAGTGATCTTATGTGCAACTGTTCAGTCAAGGGAACTCATGAAGCTCTTAGTGCACAGTTCTTAAGCTGGTGTACTGAATGATGCAACACTCGCAAGCGATTTTTACGTGCATATACGATTCAGCACTTGACAGCTCTGCTCTGAGAGTCTGCATTGCTTCATAGCTGAGCTGTTATTGCTCCTAGATGCTTCTGTTTCACAATAATGGCACTTACAGCTGCCTGGGCAGATCTACCAGGAATTTCTCAAACCGAGTCACGCTAATTCCAGTGTTCACCTATGGAGACTGCATGCCTATGCTCAATTTTATATACCTTTTAATAGTGACCATGACTGAAACAACTGAAACTACTGTGTAATTAGGTGGGGTGACCACACAATTTTGAGCATATAGTGGATTTAGTCTGAAATATGGCTTAAATGTTTATCAGCTTCATTTGATATGTGCATTAAAAACATTGGCCCCTGGTTTCTATATTGATACATCCTCAGTAGAGATACTGTCTGATTGTTTTTGTTCTATTTTCCACATTTGCTCCATTCCTCTCCTTTCAAAAGGAGAACTCTGTGCTGTTCTGTCTTTCTTCTTCCCCCGCCCTCTGCAAAACTTGCTGATTGAAGAAGCTGAAAAGGGCTGTTGAGAGAGGGGACTGCAAATCAAAGCCCACAGACAGAGCTTTGATTTCTCTCATCTCTTTCATTATTTATTTAATTATTTATCTCCTTGACTCTGTCTGTGTTCACGTTTTGATGCTGGGGCTCCAGGTCTGTGAGTTTGATATTGTGGCTCGCCCACGGTCCATTTCGGCGCCTTCTCCATATAGAGGCCTTGGGCGGCGAGCGACAAATGAAATGGGTGATGAAGGACTTATTGGTTATATGCTTTTGCATACGTATGACCTCTTTTGCTCTCCTTTTCAGGGCGATTTCTGTCGGTGAACGGCTCGGATCTGGAAGGGCCGTGGGTTCTGAGTCCGTGGCTGCGCGCGCTCTATCGGCCCTGCGAATTGGATGTGACAGTGTTCCTGCACCCCAGGCAGAAAGGACGCTACACAGTGTGGCTCATCGAGAGAGACAAACCGCCACTGGCTCTGCTCACTACCGAACCTCCTCACATCACAGGGTAGGTTTTCCAGAAAGCCACACTTTAACCGGACGTCTTACTGGGCCATGATCACTATCACTGCAGAGGTGACATTGTGAGGTTTTAGCTCATTTACCTCACGGGGTCCAACCCATAAAATTTGATTGGTTTGATTCCAGTCTAGATTCCACCTAATTATGCTGGTTTTTACGCCTTCAGTCCAGTAGCTGAAGGCGCATCTAAATGGAAAGAGCTTGCTTATCTACATCTACCTAGACATAACAGAGAGCAGTTTGAAGAGTTTAGCCCCTTCGCTTCCAACCAAAAATGAAGCAAGTACAGTACTGCAGCACTCACTGAGTTTAAATGCAATGAATTAAAAATGAATGAAAAAGCTACAGTCACTTTTAGTTCTCAAAAATCATTAATCATTCTCTAAAGGCCTTAGAGGGCCCTGGAGACTCATCTCTAAGTAAAACTTTCTTTCATTACCTCATGTAATTATTTTTAAATGTTTTCTCTTCCTGAACAGTTTTAGTGTTGTTTGCTCACGTAACTGTGCCCTACTCAGATAACTAGCTTCACATAAGGACACAAAGTCCTCTCTCTTCAAGTGCATGGCCAGAACTTAGACATGGGACCAGGCGGTTCAGGTTTCACAGTAAAAGACATTCAGATTGGCGAGCTACAGGAAGTTGTGCAGGTTTCACTAATCGTCTAATTGTGTCTAAAGGTCAGTGTCTATGCAGTTAGGGAGAATTTAAGCCATCCTCTGGTACAACCCAGGTACTTTTTAGAGTGTTAGTTCAGAAACCAGGTTTTCCCTGTCGTTCTGGAAGTCGCAAATCTGTGCCATGATCACAAAATAAAAATCAAAGTAGAAGTAAAGAAACATTATCTGTATCTGAATCTGTTTGTGCCTCACTTGACTTTATTAATATATATTTTACACCTTAATACTATTCTTTTCTTCAATTTTTGACTTTTATGGATGGGATATAGCTTTTTACTTTTCAATTAGGTGTAGAAAATGAATAATCTGCTTGGTGAAATCAAATCCTATGATACTAAAAGAATGTGCGTTCTTGTCTTGTGGCTTTGCAAAATGAAAAGAATCGATTTTGGCGAATGCATAGGTTATTTTTTCCCTGAATAATAACAACCACTCCTGGTAGAATGAATTGCATTGTTTATGCCTTCCTGAATAAAGTATTCAGATTTAGGTGCATCCATACTTACTACTTATACATAATGACCAAACATTATGGGTTTAACACTGAAACATTGCCAAATATCACAAGGATGTCAATAAAGCCATATACTAATAAAGCCATATATTAAGATAAAAAAATAAACATTTTAATCCCTAAACTACTATAACCTTTATGAAATCAGACTGTACCTTAATCGATAAGACTTGGCCATACCACAAAACATTATTAAAATATCTGCCTGTACAACAATCATAACTTCTTTTACATAATTCCACTAGTAACTTATGTTATTGATTGATTGGCATTCAAACACAAATTACTAGCCGGTAATGTTGTGTCATGAGATAAGCATTATGAGATTACATTATAATTTTAAATTTATAGAATTTTCTTGCTTTATATGTATCACGTGTTTCTGAACAAAAATCCATCCGTCCATCCGTCCATCCATCCATCCGTCCATCCATCCATGCATCCATCCCATAATCACTAAGACTTCAGACTGTCCCTTAGTCTTCACAAACACTGACTGTCAAATGTCATGTCCCTCAACAATAATCCATGACATTTAGCTCAGACTGCAGTATGAAGAGCTTTGTAGATTTGTGACATCCCCAGTGGGATAAAACTGGTTGAAGCCTGTGTTAGAGTGTACTGCAGAAAGCCTTTATTTTTAAATGGAATGCTTATATGGAGAAATGTTCTTAAGCACTTGAGTGCCCGTAGTTATAAACTACAGTATAACGACAATACTAGTTTAACAAAAACACTTAGAGCTTAAATTAATGTTTATTCTGATTACCAACAACTGCCTCTTAAATCCTTTGTAGATCCAAGGGCCCTCTAATTAAATTTTAATCATGATCCATGAGTCGCCATGCCCATTAGTACGCACACACTACGACACATGGTTTTTGGTACCAAGAAAGCCGAGCTGTTATATATTTCATGTAAATGGTTTTTTGTGTTGTCTAGTAAATTGTTAACTATTAATAGCATCTCCCCAAATATCTTGTAGCTATTGTCACAGAAATTTGGTGAGATTCTGAAATGTGCACCTTAAAACTGAAGTGTTCATAGCACAAATGTAGTTATGCATAATTTTGTGTCCTCAAGGCCCTTCTGCTTTCTCTGCCTTTTTTTTTTCTCTTGTTTGTTGTGTTTGCCTCTGCTAAGGAACTGTGTGTCCTCTAAGGAACCAGCATGTGTGTGTGTGTTCAGCCATGCATGCGGAAGACCAATGGGGAGAAGTGTTCCGAGTCATTTCTGCAGTCCTCTTGGGGTCATTATTTCTGATCAGTCAACCAGTCCTCATATCTCTGTGCACTTCTGCCCACATCTTTACTGTCGATCACGTGGTTCTGCAGGCAACTGCTTGCACTTAGAGCAAAACATCCAGTAAACAAGACAAGAGTGTGAGCATTGCATATACATATTCCATAGATTCCGGAATTAATCAGGCAGATTTTGCATATTGTAGCAAACCATTGGCATTACCTAAAACTCAGATCCATAACTGGCTGACTTATTAACATAAAGCTAGAGGAAACTTTAGGGTATTGTATTTGCTGCAAATTAATATTTTAGTCTAAATAATTTGTACTTTTGCAAAGAAATAGTTCAGTAAAATAAAAATACGTACACAGTTCTTACTCAAAATAAACTCAACCAATCGAGACGTGTTTGGCACCTGAACTTTGTTTTTGTTTGTTGCAGGACCAATTAGGCCAATTTAGTTACCAGCAGAAGCTAATTAGTGTTGTACATTGACTTGTTTATGTGGTTTCTTACATTGCAAGACATACTGTTCTCTATAGAAGTGAGAAAAGCATGCATCACATTTTTGTCAAACAGTAGTAAAAGCTGTTGAGTGAATACAAATGTTAACCTCAGTAGAACTTGCACAGAAATCATTGCGAGCTAAAGCATGTCTTCATCTTACCCACCCAGATAGAGCAATGCATATATTAAATAGTAATAATCTGCTTATTTCTGACTCCCAGCCAGGAATGGATGTGGCTGTAACATCACAAGGCATTGAAATCACACTCTTTCCCAGTGATAGGGAGAACACTTGGGAGCTACTCAGCATAAAATTTAATTTAATTAAACATTCAACAATTTTCTTTGACAAATTTATCGACTACTGACTGAAGGTTTTCCAGCATATACCACATTATTCCGTGGCTGTGTTTTTGTTGTAGCACTGTTTTAAAAGTCATTCTCTCTCACACACACACACACACACACACACACACACACACACACACACGTGTGCCAGTCAAACTGTTCATTCTTGTCAAAGTAGGAGGTTCTTGGCCACCCTAATCATGTCTGATGATATACTGACTTGATGCAATCTGAGGCATGAGATGACAACTGCCGTGGTTTAGATGTGCAGTTTGGTGTATACTAATTGTGGTTGCTTGCTAAATGAGCCTTATAGCTCAAGGGCTAAAAAAAGAAACCGAAAAACCAAACATGTCAAAGTCAATGGCTACATTTGAGGTAAGTGGGGGAAAATGTGTAAAAATGTAGAAACATTCCTTCAAGATGTGATCTGTTCATGTGCACGACATTCTTTATTATTAATGGTTGACATATTGCATGCATATATTACACGTTTAACTCTCCGTCTTGGGAACAGTGTTTGTATGGTGTCACTGATGGGATCAGAGCGAAGGTTGATGCTCTCATTTGTAGTCAGCTGCAGTTGCCCTCCCACTACACATCCCTCTGCACTAGATCCCCCACTACTCCCATAGAGCAGCATGCCTCACTACACACAGTACAGAAGCACCCCATGAAAAACACACTGGCAAAGTGAACAAAAATAGCCCAGTTGAGTGGCAGTGGGCTGTCATCTGTCTGCATGTAGTGATAGGACTGACTTTGGGTGAAGCAATATTTTGGTCACATTGCACTCTAGAAGTTCGGAGGAGTTTGTGGTGCAAATGCATGCTTTTGGTATTTTTTCCCAGGTAAGACCTGGCAGACTTGCACAAACTCACTTTTGCTTGATTGTCAGAGTTGCATCTATAAGAACAAATGGTGTAAGGATTTTAATACAGTAATAAAATGGTGAAAAACTGAAAGTTCACAACAGTGTGTTGAAATCGTTAGCCTGGGCACGTCACGCAATCTCTACTTCATTTGAATTTAAAATTGAAATTGTATAATTAGTTCTAGTTCATGCTTAGCGTGGGACTTTTCATTTTGCATATACAGATGTTGACATTTACATAATGGGAGGCTGAGACCATGCTATATGTGATTTCAAATGAGCCATTTTGTATGGTTTCTGTCTCAGTTGCTTTGTATTATTAGATCACTGCTTTGCAATATTTTGTTTGGAACCAAAAATTACATTTAGTGAACCCACCCCAAAAATCCTGACTTGGGTTTGGCATTGTATTGAAATTAGATATTTAAATTTACTTTAAAGGTTCTATTTGAACCAAAACAATCTTCATAGATAGATCTTCATAAACATTGAGTTTGTAAAGAGTCTTATATCTGATACTAAAAGTTATCAGTGAATTGTGTTGAAAGTTTATGAATAATATATAATATCATGGTATTTCCTCTGAACAGGATTAAATTAGCTGTCTTTGAAACATATAGTTGATATGTGCAGGAGTATTCACATTATCCATGTAGTCTGGTGATGGCCTAGTGGTAGGATACTTGTCTCTGGACCAAGAGGTCATGGGTTCGAATCCTACCTTCAGCACCACCACTGGGTCCCTGAGCAAGACCCTTAACCCCAAGTTGCTCCAGGGAGAGACTGCCCCCTGTAGTTAGAGAATGGAAGTCGCATTGGGTGAAAGTGTCTGATAAATGCTGTAAATGTAAATGTCTTACACTTCTGGATGAAGAAGGTGCGACCAGGTGGGTTTTTTGTCTACAGGGACCCCCAGACTGTCCATGTTTTACTTTGTCCTTTTCCATTATTAAAATAAAATGTGAGAGGAGTTGCTTGAGAATATAAAATATCAATCCAAAGATGTTCTTTTATGGCAATGTTCAAAAAGAACTCTTTTTGGCACCTTAATTCTTAAGAATGTCAAAAAAAATATTATAATGTGACCTAATTTACCACAATATTAACATATTGCCCACTCCTACTGCTTGATTTTTTTAAACTTTCATAACTACTCCAAAATTCTGACTCATCCTTAATATAGACCTCCAAATATGAGCTGAACCAGAAAGTATGTGTAGCATTACACTCCAACTAAGAACTGCGCTGTGAAGTTTCATGAAGCAGGGGAAGGCTTTTATGAGGTCAACTCAAACTCTACTTTCTGCCGCTCTATACTCGTGGGTGACTCACCGAATTTGGAGAAAGAAAAGTGTGTCAGAAGGCAAAATTAAATGTGTATGTAAATGAAAACAGTCAAATCCCCTGCAGAGTGTTCTCGCCTGCGGGGATTACGTGCTCCACAAAGTGCAGCACACCTCCGTGCCGAAGACAGGAGCTCTCTGCAGCCCTATGCACTTTCCAGAATTCTGTGTCACAAGATTAGCTTTGTATTCATTAATCGTTCCCAGTGGCTAATGCGCAGACACAACAGCATTCCAACAGGGAGCCTCTCGAATCCCACTGCGCATTGTCAAAGGTCAAAACAGAGCACACGGTACCCTGACATGAGCAGAATCTCCCATCAGCGCTGAAGCCCCATGGCATCCCCCGTGGGAAAGAGCACGTCCTGAAGGAGAAGCAGACGAAACTTCCAGAACTTTGGTAAACAGTTTTGTGAGCATGTGCACACCAGCATGAGCCTGTCGGCTCTGCAGGACCCCTGTAAGCAGATTTCCGTCATTAGATGTGGATTTATTTGGGTTGTCTGAATCTACAGCTTCATAGTTCAGATTATCTTTGTAATGGATCATTTGCTTACCCACATCGATGGAATTAATGGCGCTAAGATGCTGTTAGGCCTGTATAGTATATCTGTGAAACAATAAGAGCTTAAAAATATGCTTACTTAAGCCTGAGGTGATTTACAAAGTTTGCATCTTGCCCCCAGAGTTTACTCAAACAGACTGCCGCTGTACCATACACTTTTCACTGGGACTCAGCAGTACAGTGTAAATACATATGCTAAGTACATTCTAAACTAGTTCTAATTGCATTGCTTTATCAGTCACCAGATTGTTGAGAGTATTTGCCTAGATGAGATCCAATTATTGGCCGCATCCTTTTGATTTGACTAATTGGTCTCGACTGTATTGTTGCACATTTCAGTTGGGCTCGACTGCCTCCTATTTGCTCTTGATCAACACCTGTTTTCATCGGTTAATGAGAGCTAATGCACTGGCGGGCCAAAGCCTGTGTTAGTGTGTATGTCTGAGTGTGTGTATGAGTGTGTGTGTATGTGTCTAAGAAAGCACACTTTTATTTTGCCTCATCCAATTAAACTACCATTGTCTTGATTCCCTTTATCTACAGTTGAGGTTTGCAGAGTAAAGCACGTTTTAACCCCTTATAGATAGTTCAATTCATAAACTTAACAACTTACTTGCATTTCATGTGTCTAGGTTGTGAAATCAACCAAAATGAACCCAGCAAGTCTAAGCGATGTCGTATCATAATCAGTGGAGGCAGAATGCCACAATGCAACAAGATACCCAGAGCAGACTGAAAAACAACATGAAAACAGCCTCACCTGCCATCTGTTTCTGCCAAATTTAACCACAACATGGTCTGTTGTGATGTTCATTGCTGACCTTGTTGTGCCATATCAGGAAAGAAACCATTTTGTGTTGACCGGAGATGTTTCAGCTCTGACTAGCCTCATAGCAATTCTAAGGTTTAATTCACATTTTCTCACTCTTATAACCCAGAGACGCTTCACAGGGGAAGTAACCATCTAAACCATATCCTTACGAGATCATGAGTTTTATCCCGAGCAAAGCCACAACCTTCCATGACTGGAAGCCCAATATAACATAATTGAGAGTGCTGTCTTTGGATCGCTCTTCTTCTTCTCATTAATTATGATTGTATCCAAATCTGTTAGCTGGCATAAATGGAGCTTAGTGTTCTCCTCCACGTGCTTTGAGCTGTCCAGTAACACTGTGTGAGTGGTGATTCATGCAGTGGCAGTTCTCATGGCATGGTAGAAGCACATGCAAGACTTCACCCTCCCAACTTGAAAGAACTGTGTAACAGGGGGAGGTACTAAGACCAAGCTAGCTGGTGGAATTGGCAGTTTGGAGAGAAATTTGATCAAAAATGCAGAAACTAAAAAGGCTTAGTTTCTGAGTTTTTTTCATTTTTCTTGAATAATAAGCTTTGGGATGTAGCTGTAAACTGATTTGCTCAGAACATCAAATTAATGAAGCACACTACACTTTCACTTAAAAGGGAAATTTGAGAGAATCGAATAATCCTTTGTCAAGGTGAGCTTTTTCGTAGATACAGGCTATAGTGATGAGGTAAGAGAACATGGCGTGATTTTTCAAGGCTGGATAAATGCTCCTACTGTTATTTCTCTCTTGCTTAACTCTCAGAAAGATATTGCTCCCAGGTTTCTGATTGATCCGCTCACTGGATATCACTTCATTATGATGTAGCACACCGACTGTTTGAATGGAACGAGTCCAGGCCTTTGAAGCAGGAGAAGAAGTGCTGCCAGCAGTTTGGCCTGCAGGTTAATAGACTGGAGTCTTCTCACCACAATTCCCTTATGATTGCTGTGGACTTTTAAACTCAATAATTTACTTCTATAAACCTTTCAGTCACAACTCACGCCTCCCATGCTTCCATAGACAGTTTTACCGGTATGAAGAAGCGTTTAGGAACTAATGGCCAAACAGAGACTTTTTAGCTCAAAGGTCCCTGTTACAGATAGTAGCCAAGCAAGCAGAGGCCCATGGGGTTAACTCCACATATTACCTCTTTGCTTCTTATTACATGGGCTATTCCTTCTATTTCTGGTCTATATTCAGCTCAGTGCATAGCTTTACTCATTTTTCTCTCTAAGCAGAGCGTTCTTGTCTTTGCCTGTTTCCTGTGCTCATCCTCGCACCTTTCACCACTCCCTGTTCTCTCCCTCCATCCTGGCCTTTAGAAGCCCAATTTGGCCATTACTCTAGCTGGGGTCCATTAACTGGAGACAACAAGACCCATAAATACACCTGTGAAAAACATGAAAATCAATATGTGCTTGTCATCCACCAAGGGAATCGGCCATCATGCCACGGACAGCGTTTTAGACGTTTCCTGTGGCATCAGACAGAGCGAGATGGTGCACGGAAGCATTGACACTGCATTTCAAATGCGTCTGAGGGAATGAATAGCCTCCTGCTTCTGTTCCACCATTTTTATAAAGATTTTCATGTATTAACATTCGTCTAAGCATAATTTACACCATTGATTGTTTCACGCAGACTGGCTCACTGCCATTTCTGTTCTTCGCTACGTTCCTGTGTCTAAAGTGATACATTCCAGAGGATTTGCAGTGAATTTCCGAACACTATAGCTGACCCTGTATTGCATTTGAGAATGCATGAAAATTAATTACTGCTTTTCAGTCACGAGCTAGTGGCCCTGCTTGGCTGTCGTCATGTTTCATGGGGCTTTGTTTGTTGCTGGCCTTGTGACATTTTTCCTCAGTTCCCCGTTTAGCATCTGCCAGAGTTGACCTCTCACTGTTGAACCAGAGGCAGCGAAAGCAAGGCTGATGAGCTGGGGACGACCCGGCCTGCCAGATTCTGGGAAAAGAGCCAGAAGCTTCATATTCATTCGTATCATGCGGGATCACAGAGATCCAAACGCTGCTTTCCACTTCACTGCCGACATTATGCACATCAGGAGAAAACTGGGCTGTGTAGCAAAAGTGGTCATGTTATGGTACACCCACACCAACAGCTGCACCAACACTTGGTCTTAGATATAGACATTTATCATCCTTTAAATGTTTTCATTAAAACTGAATGTTCATTCTATTTGGAGTGTTCAAACCTTATTGGATGATAACATTTCAGCTGCTCTTTTTTTAGCTCCGTTTCTCTCATGTGGTCCTTATGGGGGGGCGTAAAGCTTGTTCTAGTCTCAAAGATTGTAGCAATAATCCAAAATGTGCCTCACTGTTCCTTCACAGGCTTCTCTGGGGTGGCATAATGGGTCCATTTTCTCAAACAAGTAGTGACAAACCCCCATCTGCTTTGAGAGAGCAGGAGTAAACTGTAGCCACTGCCAAGCGGCTAAAGAAAAGTTGTACTCATTGTGGGTGTTTTGTCGGGGACTGGTGGCTCACAATCTGTGAGAATCCTCTCCACCCCATCCCCTCTTTGTCTTGAGTCGATGCGGTTTGAAGTGTAAATATCCCCTCCTCACTGTATGTGCATTCCAGCAGCTCCCCCCACTCGCCTCAGAATTCCCGCTCTCTTCCCCTCCCTCTAGCCCCGGGCAGCGAGGGCTGGGCTCCCACGAGTCATCATCTGCATCCTGCTGTTTCAAATGCAAATCTGCCTCCCCTCAGCATCCATGCCACCACAATCACTGTGTCTACCGCTGTTGTGTCGACCACTGGAGGAGCTAAAAGGTGCACTGCTTGCAAATGTATCCCTCATTTTCCACCGAGTGCCCCCACAAGGCCCTTAAGTCGCGTACTCTAGGGAACGGGCACTTCACACACACCGTCGCACGCTGCTATGAGCGCGCTGAAACATTTGTGACACCACGAAACGACAGGCTCACACAGTGTCGGACGTGCTTGTTTGTGTTCTTTAACTCACAGCACTTGTCCTCATTCTGTCCCTGCTGTGTTCTTCCAGTTAAAGACACATGGGAGACTGGAGGAAAAGAAGGCAAAACTGAGGCGACTGCACTGGAACCAACGTTCCAAAAACAACAGCTGAAAATATACTTTAAGCCTTAGAAGATGGGTGTTCTTTCTCTGTCATTTTGTTGCATTATTCTAACGCGGTTCTGCAATTACATATTTAACACCGTACAATCTCAGGCCTATTACATGCTAAGGTGTATTATTGAGTAACTATATGGAAAGCAAGGGCAGTGGAGTTATTCTTAAAAGACAGGAGGGAGAAACTACACACCAGATAGGGGAAGAATGCAGTCAATTAATTGAAACTGCATGTTTTTCTATGTGTTATCAATCTCAAAGACCGCATCAATAACCGCATCAACAGCAATAACTGTCTTCATAAAGTATCTTCTGTTGTACTTATTAATGTATAAGAAATACCAAAGTGTTACTGGTTTGTCAAAAAAAATCCCAGATACTAATTGATGAAATTGTGCGCACACACACACACACACACACACGCACACACACACACACACACACACATACACACAC
>JBBPDE010000001.1:38455776-38467164 GCA_037974605.1 Nannopetersius ansorgii
CATGGATCCCCACGTCTCTGCCTGGTCCATGCTCAGAGGGAGCTCAGAGTGCGGGTCTAACAGCCTGCACTCTGACAATGTTATTATGGGCACAACTGACACACAACTGAAACAAATCTTCGAAACAGTGAAGACAACAGCGAATTGTGAACAGCAATAAAGGAATATCGATAAACACAAACCCCTAAGCAAAACTCACATGAAATCATTCGTGTTTGGGACAGAAAGAGGTAATGAGGGAACTCTATTAAGAGCACATCAGTTGCCCAGGGACCATCCGTGTCACTCATGGCTCAGATCCATGCCCAGTGGCATCAGTCACATCTCGACTGTCAACAGGACAATTATTTTTTTTTTTTTCTGTTTTTCCACTCAATTGGAGCCATTAACACTGCCAACATTAAACAATGAATGGGCGCATAGAAATAGCGGCCAAATGTCCATTGATGGCAAGAGTATAATCATTTCACACATATTTCCAATATAATTGATTTTTTTTCTTTTTCCTTTGATAAAATAATAAAAATTAAATAGATACAAATAATATTTACAGTGCAATTACAATTTACATGATGACAACTTCTAAGACAAGAGAAACACTGATGCCAAACGTTTCAGAAAATAGAAGAAGTGTTTATGGGAAACTTATGAACGAATTAAAAAGGAGCAAACCGACAAAAGCAATAAAAAGTGTGATGTTTTGGAGAGTCTCCACTGTAGAGTGAATGGGTCGCATGAATCAAAGTGCAAGCAAGAGCCTACACTGCAGAGAATCAGGAACTGTTGGTGGTATGTATGCTACACAATGGTGTGGGAAAATGTAGGCACCCCTGTTGATTCTTGATGAAGTGAAGAGGAGTATATACACTCTGTGTTTCCTGGCTTAGATGGTGGGACCCCCTGCCTTGCACATTTTAGTGTTTACCCTGCTTTAACTCAGTGGGGGTTGTTAATGAGCTGATTAGTTGGATCGGCTGTGTTGGGAGCAGAGGAAACTCTACATTGTGCAGAGCAGGAGTCCTCCAGGACTAGGTAACACAGCTCTTCTGAGAACACACTTCATAGCAATCACTGTTGCTTAAACGCGAGTTCATATTCACAGAAAAGTAATAGATAAATTTAGGGATGCACCGATTGCAATTTTCTTGGCCGATTCTGATTACCGATTTTGTGTAAGAAATTCTGTTAGGTCTGCCCCGTCTAAACACGCACACACACGCACACACGCACGCACGCACACACACGCACGCACGCACACACACGCACGCACGCACACACACGCACACACACACACACACACACACACACACACACACACAACGGTTATGAAGGAAAAGCTAATCTTAAAAGTCTCTGAGTGTTCAGAATCTACAAAGCTCACAGCATATTCCCTTGGTGCTAACGGGACAGGAGAGTTTAGAAAACCACGAAAGAGCGAGGGAGAGAGGGAGAGAGAGAGAGAGAGAGAGAGAGAGAGAGAGAGAGAGAGGGAGAGCGAGGGAGAGAGAGAGAGAGAGAGAGAAAAGTCTGAAAGTCCCATGAGGCTTCATTTTCAAGATGCGTCTTGTTGATGCTGGCAGTAGGCGTGTCTTCCATGCCGGGAGTGCAGCAGCGGCAGCCAATCGCTGTTGAGCAGATTTGATTGGCGGGCGCTCGCGGAGAAACGCCTCACGTGAACGCAGCCTGAATGCGTGTGTGTCTGTGCTGCAAGTAAAGCGTATGCGCAAGATCGGTTTGAAATCGGCAATCCGTGTGAGTGATCGGGCCAAAAATCGTCCGTTTCCGATCGCTGGCCAATCGATCGGTGCATCCCTAGATAAATTCAGACTATATTTTATTACTCAACATGCTCTTCCTTGAACAGTAAAAAGTCTTACTTCAGGCTAAATACAGTCGACCCCCGAAATTCGCAAGGGTTATGTACCAAGAGCATCTGCGAATTGCGGAAAAAATGTGAATTTGTGATGTGGTAAAAATGCCTATAAATGCCTATTTTTATAGTCTAAACCCTAAATATGCACCCAGATATGCTCCCAAAGCACTTTAATGTTGCGCTAACTCAGCTTACCCTTAATGCTTTACACCTCCTTTTTTTACCCTTAAAAGAAAAGTATTTGTATTCGTACTGTACAGTGTGCACTAAACTGCTGTCTCTCGCAGTGCTAGAATGTAAAATACTGATGTTACCCCTGTATTACTGTTACTGTCTGCTTTTTACAAACGGATTATAAACTCTTCTTAATTTAATTTATTTATTCTTTCATTTTTATTTCTACTTCTATTAAGTGACCTTGAGAGTTGTGAAAGGTGCTCATAAATAAAAGGCATTATTATAGACTGTACTGTATATTTTATTTGGGATGCTCTGCCGTTTTCTTCATTTTCTTTGGTATATTTCTTTGGTATATAAATACAACGATAATTTATTTTAAATTATTAGGTAGGTTCTAAGAAACAAATCCGTGAACGACTGAGGCCGTGAACGCTGAGCCGCAACTTTGCGAGGTCGACGGTAATAAAATAATGTAATTTTATGATAATTATGTTTCTCTAAAAGTATTATCCATTCCAGATCCTTGGCAGTCAAGGTTAGGTTGCGCTTATTGTGCCACACCGCAGGACATACTGGCTTTTGAGCCACGTTCCTTATTACCGCCCTATAACGATAGCAGGAAACTCTGAATAGAAGACGCAGGTGCATTGCATTAAGGCAAGAATAAAATCCAGCAGGAAAATTCGCCGCCCCTTGTAAACCATCATGTCAACACAGTCTCCTGAAGCTCCTTTTTTGTTTCTCTTTCTTTAACCTACAATCCTCGTACCTTCTTCATGAGCTGCTCTCCCTTGACCCTAAGCTCCATGTATTTTTGATGCGTGCGTAGCTTGCTGTGTGTACCTCGTTTTTTCTGCTTCAAAAACGAGCTGCTTTTACATGCTGAGCCAAAAACAGATGAATGATAATAGACTCGGGAAGACAGGACATAATGAATTTATGAATAAAAAAGTAGAGGTGAAAAAAAAAAAAGTGTGTTCATGAAATCAAATGAAGCTTTCATGCATGGAAAAAGAGAGGGTGAGGGAAAGAAAAGAGGAAGGGTTCAGAATAGCAAGTTAAGGCTTTGTTTGAAATAAATCCCCCAGTGAATGTTGAAGCACGCGACATCAGGGATATATGACAGTCTGCCCGCCCTGCCTCTGTCCGACACATGGCAAGAGGGGCTGGTGGGAACCGTGGTTTTACATGGAGAGGTGAATGGATTCAAAGTCAGGGACAAGCCTGCGGAGGTTAACTTGAATATCATGTTTACAAGAGGCATGTGGTGCAGAAAAGCAGATTTGAAGCTGCTTATAGAGTGAGGGGGGGAGAGAGATGGCTAGATCCTTATCAGCTATAGGATCTTCTGGGTCAAAATATTTTGCCGCTGACAAACAGCGGGCACAGGAAGGTTCTTGCATTGAATAATGTGTGACATCTCATACACAATACATTGTGAAGCAGGTTTCCATAGCTTTGCGGGTGCCATGTGCGAAATGGGGTGTGATAAACATGAGAAACCATACAATTTTAAACAATCCATGAAAAGTCGAGCGCTTTTTAATAAAACGTATGTGTTTTTTATCCATTTTCTCTGCAATTGTAATCATAGCTGAATTCCACTCTTCGCTCCCCCAAATACATAGTTGTACTAACATTGAAAGCTAACATGTGAGTCCTCTGAGACATGTGGGGTGCCACAGCATATTTTCAAACTGCTGCTAAAGCAGCGGCATTGGACAGCTCTGCCAGTTCTATCACATCGGCTATGCTGGCTAGTATCAGGGTCAGTGATGAGGGGAGAGAGGCGATGCCATCCTGCGCTCCCAGAGAGAGCAAGGATTATACTCTCTCTGTAACAAAATGGCTGTAATGGTGTTGCCTATTACTAACAAATGGCATCACTGGTCAAGACAGTCAGGACAAGCAGGCTTATCATCATTTCAGTGAAACCAAACAACGTTCCTGCAGGAATATGATGCAACATAAAGAAGAAAACAGTACACCACAAGACTGCAAGTGCAGACAAGATGAAAGAGGGTGCAAGAAAAACACAAGAGCAACAAAACAACCGTTACAATCCCAGTTTGAATGCGTACAGTATTTTGACAGATATTGTATTCTAGCAGTAGACAGTCATGTGTGCAAAAGTGCAGAACAGATGTAGACAGCAGTGTAATTGTGAAAATAAAGCAGCAGCAGGACAGAGAATGTGCACTGTACCAAACAGAGGGGTGTTTACAGACTCAATTAAGGTGTGAGTTGTTTGATGAAGGCAGAAAAGATCAGTGTGTATGTATTGTGTTGGGTGGAGGAGGGGGAAGTTCAGGTGAGGGATGTGTCCGTGTGTGTGGCGGTGCAGTTTCACGTTTCAGTTCCGATTGAAGAGTCTGATGGCCTGAGGGCAGAAACTGTTTCCCTTACTGGCATTGGGGGTCTGTATGCTACGGTACCTCTTGCCAGGCGATGGGAGGTGGAAAACAATGATCAATTGCAAAATTATGATTGACACATCTCTCAGCCAACCAAAGGCATCAGACTACACCGCTCTTAAACGCCGGAGTGAGAACAGCATCGGCACAGAAGTAGTCAGAAAGCGGAGAGATTTGAGAAGGCGTGACTGTAGGGCATGTTAACAGGAATACTTTATTTTAAAGTAAGCTAAACTTTATCTAGGCTATTGTTTTTGCTAATATGATATATAATGATAAATAATATACAGATCATCAGCTGAATATTATCATCAGCCACGCACACACACACATGTGTGTGCTGTGGTGTGTTCACGTATGACAGAATAGTCACTTTCATTCATAAATGTTTGTGTGTATGTGTATATATATATATATTTTTTTTTTATGTAAGAATATGAAATATAACATAAGATCAGTAATTACCGGGGCCAGATCTACAGACCCCCTGAATATGAACAGCCTGTGGTGATACACAAGCTTTATTTGGATGTGACATGGGAGTGGACGAGGCACGTCTAGCTTACCTTGGGACATCAAAAAATACAATTTTAGAAATCCTGTGTTAACAGTTTTCTTTCAGCCTCCCTCAGATGCCTGTAGGCATGTATCTGTATCATCCATGGAGCGTCCCACAACTAAGCTGCTTTCCCTCTGCGTGCTGCAGCACAAACCGATCTACCCATACTTAGAGACTGACCGAGATTAGCTTTTTTAGAGACGCATGACTTAAGGATATCTGAGGAGAGGGCTGCCTCGAGCCGGGTAAATGGATGTCTGCCTAGCATTATCAGCCAAAGATGACGGCTGTTGCGGTAAGGCCCTTTTACCAAGGCCTGTGTTCTGTCAAACCACCTGTTTTATTGCTTTCAACGAGATTAGACCCTCCGGGGCTCCTCCGTAATGTTGTAGACAAAGACGTCAGGCAAAATCGGTCCATTATTGCCAATTTGGGCCTACACCTGGCACCTCTTGTTTGCGTTAAGCCATTGCAGAGCCCTGGTTGGTTTTCGTTGGGAAATCCCATATCACCCCGTCTCTCTAGAGCTGATGAAGTGTCAGCAAAAATGCAACGACTTATTAAGACGGTGACAAATGCTGTTTGTTATTGCCGTTTGACAAGATCAGAAAGACTCAGCAGATGGTAGTCAGATCCGCCGCTGTATGGGAGGTTCGTTTTTGCCGAAAGATAACAGGGCAGATTTTTATTCTCCTCTCAGCATGGGTCAGCTGACTTGCCCTTGTTACAGCCATTACTCCTTACAGTAAAGGAGCAGCGCCAGCCTCTATCCCTTCAGCGCCATCCATGCCCCCTAACCTCCGAAGTGGGGCTTATTAGAGATAATTTAACTCTGGGAATTGGAGGAGGATTCTCATCTGGTGAAGGGTGGAAGCCATCTGGCAGGTACTCCTCCATGCCTCACTCCACTTAATGTGAAGAACAAGAGATTTAAGATTTTTTTTTTTTTTTGTTACTTGCCATCCTCTACGATGTGAGTGTCAGCATAGAAGGAAATTCTGTCAAAATAAATTCTGACTGTCACCCCTGTGTGTTATAGAGCAGTCTGGAGATCGATTTTGCTTGCTTGATGGAAGTTCTACTCGGCCCTTTCCACAGCTGCTTAGTATTCAGGCTGTATAGCCTCCAGCCCAGAGCACGGAGGTAAAACGTGATCCAGCAGCACCTGGCTCTTAAGGTCAAGTTGCCAGAAGCTCGAAGGCTTACCTTTCAATCCTCCAGCCTAGAAGATCCAGCCTTGTGTCATAGCTTCTCTCGCCCTGATATCATCACACAATCAAGCAAGGTATAGAGAGTTTCGCCCAAAAATGCTGCAAGTTTATTTTAGCTGGACTGCAACATCCAATAATACTAGTTGTCATAGACAGATGCAGTTGTGATAAGACCCACATTGGCAGGCTGGCAGCCCCTAAGACTCCACTTTCTTCCTTTAAAGACAGGGCTGTCTATCAGCTTCGCATATGTGGTAGATTTGTGGAGGTTGACATTAATTACATTTGACAAATCGCTCAATCTGCTGATGATATGGAGCACCTCTGGCTCAGCGGCATTTAAAGGAGCACAGAGGTCTCCAGTGGGAAGGGAGCTAATCACTCTGATCGTGATCACACACTGTAACCACAGAGCGGCTGGCAATAATCACACCTACAAATGGATCTTGAGACGTTTCATCTGGATAACAGCTAGGAGGCTCTTAAAGGAAAGAGCACAGAAGCCACAGAAGCTGCACTCAGAATACTAACCTTCAGGCTTGTGCTATGACTGTCACTTTTAATATGGTCTATAATTGTAAGTAAAGTGCGTCAGACTGTCAGTGCCTTGAGGCCAGACAGTGGTTGTGAAAATACCACCAGGACTTCACACCTTCAGATTACCTCTAGAGAGTATGGCTAAACTATTTTGTATTTTAGTTGGTACATTGTTGATGTTGCAGTACCAAAACTTCTAGTTGTAGCAGTTCTTAGGACATTCAAAGTTTGTCAAAGATTTGAATGTGTATTATTGCATCTCAACAAGATTGTGTTCTCTATTTAAGGTATGAATATAATTGGTGTAAAAGATTATATTCATTATAATTTATTATAACACTTTGTATAAATTCTGAAGACTTAACGTGTTGGTTTGTCTATACTGCTCAGTTGTAATATGGTAATTACATGTCAATTGCATTGTTAACTTTGTTAGCTTGACAAAGTTTATAATGCATAATGAGGTAAACAATGTTGAAACCTTGTACAGTGGCTGAGGTGGAAAAAAAAAGTTTAAATGAGAAGAATGACCAAGTTCAATAATATTTGTTCTCCATTCATTACTAGTGGAAAAATCATATCTCTGTACTGGTTCAAAAATAGTGATTTACATTCGGTTTGCAATGCTGACTGACATATTTATAAAAGGTGCTTTCTTTTTGTTCACACAACTATGTTTCATTCCAATTATAATAATACATGATCTATTTGCACAAATGTTCAAATGATAGATCGCGCATTCAGTATAATCTGTATTGAGCTGAGAAGTAGCTGGAACTGAATTGCATTACTCATGGTTAATAATTGTCACTTTTAATGCTACATTTACACTGTTCCAATCTGTTGGCTGGCTGCATACCGGTAATTCAAGGGCGCTTCTGACAAATCCAATTGACATTTTCTTTTTTTCTCTAAGGCAATATTTATGTACTTAATTCTTTCTTTGTTTTTAATAATCAGACTGTCAGTTCAGCAGACATCATTAAACTTATATTTTTCCAAACAGAATTAAGTTTGTTTGGCAGACGCTTGCAGTCATTTCAGCATATTAACACCCAATCAATCGTCTTCGAATTTTGGAAGCAAAAATGTTTAAAATGCGCTGCGATTGAGCTGTAGACACAAATCGGTGCAAACACCATCTGAGTCATGCTTAATAAAATACATTGCTTGGGCTGCGTTAATTTACATAAAGTTCAACAGCACATCCCAGCTGAGCTGTTGCTGACCAGTGTGGTTTATTTTGGTCACCATTGTAAATGAAGCTTAAGGGTTAAATATTGGGAGTTGGCATTTAAGCTGAGAGATAGTACACTCTCTTAAAGTAGGATGAGGCTGCCTGTGGCCATTCAAGGTGATGCAAGGTGATCAAAACCTGCAGTAAGAGAGTTTAGGGATTTGTGTCAGGCCGAATGGTATCCCAGTTAAACCTGCAGAAAAGAGTTTTTATGCCCCTTGGGGAGAAAGCATGTTGCAGTGTGGAAATGGGTGCCTGCTCATGTATGTGTAGTGTTACACAATCAGCGGTCTCACGGCGGGGCTTTAATTAGCGCTGATCAGGGTCTGCTCGCTAGCACCACCTGCTGAGTCAAATTCTTTTGGGCTGACGTTACCGATGTATTTACGGGACTCGCTGTCTTTAAAACTGCAATTACTGCAGTTTAACCAGGTGCTGGATTACTGTGTCCTTTATCCTTTTTTGGGAAGTTTTGTACTGATAGGCATTGATCCTTGGGTTTTACTAGGCCAGGCTTTACCAATAAGGCTCATTGGATCCAGTGATAGACTACTCTTGCTGAATGTCTGTTCCACAGTGTACATAGCCTGCAGTCTGGTTCACAGCGCATATGAATATGCATGCCCTGAATATCCAGTCACTGCTCATTACATAGGAGGGAGTTTCGGGAAGCACCATAAATGAATAGAGGATTAGTTCTACCCTGATATAAGACAATGCCTAATGGAATTGTTGATAACCGTAGAGCAGATTAGGGCTCAGTGAGCAGACATAAGAGGCTCAAAAATTCTACCTAGCTGACCTATTGTGCTGTTTGTTGGACAGTTAATTATGAATTTCTGGAAATATGTAATCCCCTCTAATAATTGCCATAAATGTGTGTTTGTCTGCCACAGTATTAGTCACGAATGGGTGCTATTAGATTACGTTTATTTTTTTCCGCACAGTACCAAGACACATCATAGCCAAAAAATTGCTTGCAAAACGACTCTTGATAAATCCTAAATTAATTCAGTTTGTGACATAATCATAAAACGATGTATGCCAAGAGCTGTTATGGTCTGAACCTGCCACAAATAATTTGCCTTTTCTCTGTCTGGATAGGGCGGGTTTGAAGATGAACAGGGCAAAATGCCAGCCATTTCAGTGAACACTGGAGCAAGGCCTTGCTTTTAATTCTATCAAACCTAATGTCTCTCCAGTCATACGTTCACACTTTGGAGGAAATCCATTAAAACTTGCTATCAGAGTACATGCACGAGGCATGGCAGGGTAAAATGGATCAGCATGTGGAACTGGCCCTTATGTGAACTGCTGTGTTCCTTATTGCTATGGAAACAGCCCCATGCTGCCTTTGTTGTTGGTTGGTATCTGGTCCATCACCATGGAAATGCTTTATACTGATAGATATAATCACAAAAGGCCATTATACAGTGAACATGCTGCAAAATGAAGGACATGAAATTATAAGTTGTGATTTTATTTATTTACAGATATACATATGAACACCGTCTTCTCCAGAAAGATCCCGAGATGTCAGGAGTTATTGGTAGATGCCTGAATAAATCACAATAAATAGATGTGCAAAAGGCCTTAATAATGAAATGTGACTGAAGTGTGATGTTTATTTTTATTTGTGTGTATTCTAGCTTGAATCCGATGAAATTTCAGCTTTGCTGGGAATTGTGTTCTTAACGGAAGAATGGATTAGACAGAAGACAAAGCTGTTGATTTTTGTGTCTCTGGCTCAAAGGGTTAACGCAAGCTGAGTAATGGAAGTCACTATAGCAGGGGATATTTTTTCATCACGTTAAGCGCCCTGCTGGCCTTTACTACACACTTTGGACTTTGTGCGGCTTTCTATCACTTAACAGTTTCAGTTTCCTCCCTAGAAACACCTGGTCTGCCAAGGGCTTGTGGAAGTGGTTTTATTTCATCTACTGAGACAGCAATTAGCAGGATTAGGTAGCTAAGTGCCTAGCAGTCACCAAATGCTTGTGACATGAGCCTGCTTTTGGGGGTCAGAGTCAGAGGCTTTTTGCATCTATGCTAATGACTCTCACACAGAACATGATTACTGCTCCACCAAATGAATGACCCAGTCATGAGAGAGGCTGGCTTTAACCATTAAATAGTGTCCTGCCATGACATTGTGCCAACAGGCATTATTGACCTGCTACCTGCAAGTAATGCCTGTGGGTAAAAAAAAAAAAAGTACTGCTTTGTGTTAGTATTTATCAGCGGCTTCATGAATTCATTAAATGCATATAATAAATAATGCAGACAAAACATTGGTACACAGGCTCAGAAATGTATTTAAATGTGTTTATATGATGTTTGTGAATTAGTTATTAACTGTGTTAAATGTAAAATGTAGTATTTTACTTGCATGTTAAATCAAGAATGACAGATATAAGCCAGATCATTTTAACATGTGGCGCTGGGGGGGGGAGTAATTGCTTGCTAATAATATGTTATTTGTTAAAAAGAAAATTTGATTGATTTAGTGATTGATTTAGTTTTTTTGATTTAGTTTTTTTAGTAATTGAATCTGTGACTCCTAATACACGTAAAACCCGGGGGGTGTATGTATATATATATATATATATATAAAGCAGTTTGACGCAATAGTCTAGTGATTCATGGATCAGTTATATTTAAGGTAAAAGGAAAATATTATGAATTTGATGGTTTTTTTGTACCAGATTATCGCTTTAAAACATTTCACTGGGAAGGGACAGACTGTCACTGGAAGAGGCAGTGGCTGTGATTGATTGTAGGGAGATCTGTGTGTGGATGACAGCTGAAAGTTCAGCAGTAAAGAATTCTCAGAAAAGTGCGGAGAGAGAGCGAGGTGCAGATGTTGGGGCCTGATAGAGCAGGAGAGAGGACGGTGACAGTAATGGGGGGTCACTCAGCTGTGAAGGACTCCTCGGAGGGGGGAGGAGGATGTGAGGAAGAGGTTGGAATAGTGAGAAAAATTATTGTTTAGTGGAGTAGAATTTGCGATACCAACATGTACTTCAGGGGTGCAGGGTTTGTTTTTTCACTGTGCAGTTCATATTTTAGACTTAGCAGTTTATAGCCTTCAAATTGTAACTATAAAACCCAAAATGCCTTTAACAGCTCTTATGTTGGAAATTCCAGAGAATTTTTAAATGCTTGCATATTTCAATTGCCAGCGGCTGTTTTACATCATAACCCTTTGGAGTGAACCGCTTTTTTTTTTTTTTCAAAAAGTCCCGAGTGATTTTTTTTAAACGCCACAGCCTTTTTCTGCAGCTTAGAGCGTCTTTTCACGTTGAAAAAAGTTCATCTTTTCTGAAAAGAACGCAATACGTCAAGCGCCTTTTTGACAGCTGACCAATGACAAGCGA
>JBBPDE010000001.1:38475339-38487246 GCA_037974605.1 Nannopetersius ansorgii
AGGGAGATGGCGGTGCTCAGGTTGTTGCAGGCAGCCGCAGAAGCAGTGGCAAAGAAAGCAGTGTGTGTGTGTGTGTGAGAGAGAGAGAGAGAGAGAGAGAGAGAGAGAAATGTATTCCAATTTTCGCCACTGTATAAAAAAGGCCAGAAGGTGCGTACAGATGCGTGTGGGTAGCTGCTCTGTTGTGTTTAATTAATTTGACTCCAACTGAAAAGACTTTCACTGTTTTCCTAGTTGAGGCAGCTGCGCTTGCTTGTGTTATTGTGGGCCGGACGCTGGTTAGAAATATGGTGTTAGGGTGCAATTACAGAAGGTTGGAGGAGAAGAAAAGGAAAAGGCGGTGGCAGAGTTTCAGAGCGTTGAGAATTGCATATTTCAATGGAGAGAGGAATTTTCACACTTCGTTTTTATGTAAAATATTTTCACAGTTCACAAAACGCATAAACAGTAATGAGCTTTATGTAAAGAAAGGAATGCCGACCATGCTTGTTTTTCACACTTTTTTTTTTCATGTGAATTTTACAGATTATATTTCCTGCAGAAGTGATTTTAGCAGCCTGGTGTTTATAACCGCATCTTGAGCAGGACAAGCCCCCGGTCGGAGTAAATATCCAGGGCAGGCTTTGTCCTGTCCAGCTGCTGTGTTGTGCGCTGGGCCTGGGATGCCTTTGACACGTTGCAAAACCAATTACAGGTATAATGTGATTAGCTCTGCCACTGTGACGCTTCCTAGTGGATTTAAACTAAGCCTGCTCTGCACTCGCTGTCTCAGTTATAACCAGCCCCCCCTTCACACGCCCCCTCAATTTGACACACACCTAGCTTTTTACTGCGACATTTTGGCCTTATCCATTTATTTAAAGCTTATTTAAATGGGACACACACACAGTATGCCCTACAATTTATAGACCCCTACCTATTCAACATATCCACCACATTTTGGGTATTTACAGTGTGTGCCCAGACTTCGGCAAAGGCTTTGCACTAGCTGTTGGAACATTACTTTGACGATTTCATCCACAAGAGCATTAGTAAGATCAGATAACATGATTAATTATTAGTTAGATAACTGATGTCGTAACTCATCCCGGAGGTACTGGGTGTGATGGAGCTCCTAATCTGCACTACAGCTTTATGTTAGGAGGCTTTAGACCTTTCTAGCTGATGCTTGGCATTGGGCCTGACGACCTTAGGGTCATGAGCAGCATGAGCCCCCTCTTTTATTAACAGGGCTTTTCTATTGTAGTTATATAATTACCAGCAATTGTCAGCAATATGTGCATTTGTCATCAAAATTGTCAGCAATTGTCAGCAAAATTCACATTTAGAAGTAGTGTTTGGATACATATGGCTATGTATGGTTAGGGTGTCCCTGCTATCAGAAGGTTGTGGGTTTGAATCCTAGGACTGCCAGTGGCACCAGAGGCGCCCTTGAGCAAGGTACCGTCCCCACACACTGCTCCCTGTGCACTGCATTTGTGACTGCCCACTGCTCCACTCAAGTGAATGTGTTAAACGCAGAGAACAGTTTGACACTGTTCACACTGTCCTGTGCTCTGGTGTGTTCATACGTGACAAAAAGGCCACTTTACACTTCACATGTACTTTACATTTAGTGTGCATGAACATTGAAAATTGACAAACGTGTGCTATGTGCTCTGAATAAAGCATGTATTGCTTGTTTCATTCCTCCTATTCCTCCTGTCCTTCCCTCTCCATTGTCCCATGCTGTGTCCTTTGCTCCACTCATCCATGTGATGATGGTGAAGGAGTGTATAGACATCCATGTCCAGTGACAGTTTAATAATGTCAGCCATGTTTCACCCCACTTATCTGTGAGCACCCTGCTGTCTTGCTCTTTCAACACATAATATTTACACACCTCACTGCCCTGCCAGCCAGCCCCGATACCCAGTCCTTGTCATAGTAGGTCTGAAAGTGTATTCTAAGTGACCAGTGTAGGAAAGGGATGGGACATAAACTGGCCTCCATTTCTGAGCTATACTCTTAGAGGCAGAATGTGGTGCAGTGTTTTGGCACCTGTGAGCTGCCTGCTGGGTGCCCTCAAGCGAGACTCTGCTTATCCAAGGGTTTTGTTGGTTAACACCAAGGTCAGGACCGAGTTGAGTGGAAATTTAGCCTCCCTATCCCTTGAGAAGGTCTGGACAGCTGGCCAATGTTCCTTCTTCTGATTCAGTTTTACTTGTGCATAGACTCTCAAAACAATGTTCGCTGTTTCACTATTTTCCTGCTACATTGTGTCTCCATGCCAGTGCCCAATGGAATATCGTGAAAGTAGTTTGAGACCTGGAGAAAGCCATCAGAGTTAGTCCCTATTAAGGGTTAGAGTGGTTGACTAATAAATCCACTACTAGTTCAATGGGCACCAGTTGACCAGTCAAGGTCAATGCTTAAAATATAACAGCAGAAAAAAACAGCAGTGTATCTACAGGAGTACACAAAACACACAGTTCATGTCATTGGTACACACTTTGGTGTTCTGCTTTGCCAGATAGGCTTGTTTGCCTTCATCAAGGACAATATTTAAACTGGACTTTAACAGTTACTGTCCATGCATGCTCTTCCCCTGCTGGTATTTTGTTTCTTGTCCATATTTAAGCTCTGTTTACCCCATGTTTTTGATTAGCCTCTGCTTAGCTTCACACCAGCATTTTGCTATTATCGTATGTGCTTAGCCATTGCCTTAATACCTTTCCTAATCTTAGCTCTCAGATATAAAGCCTATCACCTGCTGTCTGTTTCCTAGTTTGATTAAAGTAGAGCCTTTAGCCATTCTAGGGAAGATTCTGAAACGTGCATGAAATTTAGCATATGGTTTCACATTAGACAGTCTGTCTTAGTGAGTCTCTGTGAAGCTAACTGAAATAGAACAGCTCTCTTGCAATGCGCATCCCATACATCTAAATGCAGAGTCTGCTACTACGACATGGATTTTTACACCCAGAACACAATTTTGACTCTTTTTTTTTTTTTTTGAACGGCTTGTCGACAAATAAAAATCTCAAGTCACGCAGCCACTGGTGCCTATTTGTTTATGAGAGATATGCTTAGTGATGCACCATCTTCAACACTGTGGTCATGACAACAGAGAATGTTTCATGCATGAGCAGTGCAATACATACTGAAAATGAAGTTTTAATCTTCCTCTTGGAAACAAATGATCCAGAGGGAAAAAGAATAGGACAAATGTAGGGGCTTAAAATCAAAATGGCTTAAAAATAAAGAAAGTTCATTGGGTAAGGAACTGTATGATGACACCTGCTTTTTGGCACCAGACGGAAATGAAAGGGTTTGACCGCTATAACTAGCTTGATATGCTCAACTGACCACATGGGTTGGAAATGCCTTTGACACACCTCTATTCTGGACCGTTGAAGGTATTAGTACAACTCTGGCAATCACTTCAGTGTGTCCAGATGACAGCGCTGTGTGACCGCTGAGATTCCTGATTGCTATGCATGTCGCATAGCAACGCGATTCAGATCCCTTGTGGCATCCCGGGATTGCTGTTTTTTCCTGCCAGCGAAACCTGGCGAGTTGTATTCTCGTGGACCCCAGATGTGAGAAACACGTGCCGTGGCTAGGCCCCAAATCCAAATCTCCATCGCGAGGTTAGAACTTCTTTGCTAGGCACAGATTTCCTAGAATATCCACAAAAGCCCCATGGCCCCCATGGACACGGAGGCCCCAGTTTTCAGAGCCTTTGACGATTTAAATGTACTTACCTGTGTTAAATAAATAACTATTCAATTACAACGGACTCCTCCTCGTTTGTCTCCCGTGTCCTTCCAGGACTGTGGAGAAAAAGGAAATAAATAAGTAATTAGATAAACTTAATTCTCAGTGGTGTTGCCAGTGTGGTGTGCACTTGTTTTTTTTCTTCCTTTCATTTCATTGCGGTTGTTTGTTTATTTGCTTTGTTTTCCTTTCATCCCCCATAAGAAAGAGCTGAAGGCCTAACGCCGCATTTTCTTCTCCGGCAATAATTTGCCTCGGATCAGGAGACACGAGGCAGGAGTACAAACACTGCGTTGTTAATTTTAGCTCCTGGGAATATTGGTCAGTACATTTCAGAGTCACAAATGCCAGGTGCATTATTCCACAGAAAGCCTCTTTATATAAAACAAAAAAGACATATTTGCATTTCCTGTTGATCCAGCTGGGCCCACTAACCTAAAGTTGATGTTTTGTTTTGTTTTTGTTTGTTTGTTTTTACCCACAGTATTTGTCACTCGTGCACATCATTACCTCATTACATTTCTTTTAGTTATGCAAAAGTAATCAACAACTCCTTAATACTAAAACTATTTTCATTAATTCGTTTATTTTTCATTCATTTATTCTGCTCACCAGAGCCTCCCTGCAAGAAAAAGGATTCTGATGTTATTGTGTTGCACAGCAGTTTTATATGATCCAATCACTTTGGAGTATCACATGGAGTCCTAATTTTTAATTAGTCAAAAGCCCCCTATCACATATTGTATTACAGTATGTCCTTTTTCACTTCAGGAAGAAACTTTCATTAGGCTCATCTTGTTGATGTGCCGCTGGATCTTGTCGACACTTTTCCGAGCCTATCTGTACCTGCTTGTTGTGTGATTTGACAGTCAAAATCAATATCACTTAAACGGACAGTTTGATCCTGTAATCTGCTGGCCTCCTTCCTGCCTGCCTCCACTTACATCAATCTCATCTGATGCCTCAGCTTCAAAGCAGCCGCCCAGACTGGCAAGACTTCAGCCGTCATCCACCAAGACGCTTCAATACAATCGCAGAGAGAAATTTTCTATTTACATGCAAAGTATTTTTTTAATTATTTCCCACTAGTCTTACTGACAGTTTGTCATGGTGGAATATGGGCTTAGTGTGGGCTAGGCTGTGCGTGTCCAATGCAAAAAGTGTGACAGCACGTTTGTTTTGCTAGGGAAAATAACCCCTTAATGTGGCGTAATCACTGACATGTCACGGCCACCCTAAGAAAACCTGGTGTCGTGCCTCGGAGCAAAAAAAACAAACAAACAAAAAAACAAAACACTGAACATGTGGGTCAACTGAAAAAAAGCAATGGTAGATAACAATAGCCCTCATTCAGTAAAAACACAGTTCAGATTTGTTGTTCTTCAAAACATTTTCATAGAGATATCTGATTAGATAGCCGTGGCCAGTTTTCCTCATGCAAGCAGTTAGCATGTAAATCAGGCTCCCAGACTACAATCAAGGCTAAGCAGGAAGTGTTTAACTGTCACACACACTCGATTTCAGTCGGCAAATCAGCTGCTGACAAAGGATCCACACACTAAAATATAGGGAGAATATAGTACATTACTTTTGTATGGATAGCACGTTGTGAAATCTTCTCTTCGTGTAAAATGGAAGCAGCTAATTTAATGCACATTTTTATTGATTGCTGTGTATTTTGTGTCAGAGACCATGTGGAACATGTCATGTGACTTAGCTGCGAAATGCACAATTCCCAATTATTTCTCAACTTCTGTGTAAACCTTTTTAAATTTCATGGTAATCTGTTCGTGTTAATCCAGTTTTGTGCTTTGCTTGCTGACACATCCCGCCACAGGTCAAGGGCTTGATAATTTTATGGTGAATCATGTGCGTGGAGTAGAGTCAAGCACAACAAATGTACAGAGCACGGGCTCCACACGACTGGCACGAAGAACCAGCATCACAAAGGCCTGACCAGACCTTCACACCGATTCTGAGAACGGACTTATCATTACTAGCGCAGCCACCCATTGAGTTACGCTTCAGTGCACTAATGCGTCTGTTATTCCTAATTTGAGAGAGAAAAAGCAAATGTGTGCGCTCTAAAATCATTATTAAAGCCACCATTGTATAAAAGTGCACATCTGCACCCGCAGTCATGGTGGGAATGATAAGTCCATGCGATGGTCTCCTGGCCGATCAGCAACCTGTCTGCACATTTTCAGGCTGTGGTTAAATGTGAGCTGACTTTAGAACAGGAGCTTACACATTGCCAAAAGGCAGATAATCAGGCCTGGAAAAGGCTGACAAAACTGCAAAAAGAGTTATATGAAGTTTTTGGGAGTTTTAAAACAGTTCTGTCAGTTACACCTACATCCCAAGGCCTTATTGACAAAATGTTCTTCATTAAAAAGCATAAAAATCTGCAACTTTAAAAAATGACTTCCCTCTGAGATGTAGCAATTAGATGTGAGTATTACTGCAAATGTGGCATGTGTTTAGAGTTTATTCCTAATGGTCTCACCATTTAATTGTGTACAGTTCCATCACGTAGTATCACTAACACTGAAAGGTGAAGGCTAGCATGTGCATTCTTGAATCTTGTGACACTAGCCTCATCTTTTAGAAATGCAATGCAATTAAATAGCTCAGGACACATGGAGGAGAACATCAACTAACAGATTCTGTTCTACTAGCATCCCACTGAGCGGTGGGAGGAGAAGTTGTACCGTCTTGCTCTCCCAACCATGGAAGGTAGTGGCACCACGAATAATTTTTTTTTAAAGTAAAAATCATAAGTATTTTTAAAGTTAATCAGAAATAATTCTGAAAAGAAAATAATGTTGAGGTCCAAGAAGTGTTTACTTTGACAAACAGTGGACTCTATGGTCAGTCTTACAGATTCAACTAACTACTATGTTTACTATAGTAAATCTGCTTTAAAATGAGTGAAGAGGCACTTTTCGCTAAGCGAGCGGCTATTTTGATATGCTGCACTGAAAACGAACACCGTCCTGACTTTCCAGAAATCTTCAGTTGAGGGGGATCATTTCACAGATTTATTCTGAGTCTGAGGTTAGAAATTATAAGCTTTTTTCAAACACAGCATAAGTCAAGGCAATAACAAGAGCCAGAGGCTAAGGAGGGCAAATGGGCAGGCCAGGCTATTAGCTAAGGCTAATGAGGACACAAAGCTGGGCTAGGCAAGACAATGAGCTAAAGCTAAGGGGCTTATGGGTGTCAAACAAAATCTTATTATACTTTAACCGTCTTCTTCCTGATCACTCATAAACATGTAAAACATGACGCAGTGAAGAATGAGTGATCCATTAAACTGTGGCTTTAGTTGTCTCTGCTGAGCAACTGCAGTTAGATGTAAACCAACAGCACTGTAAACAGAGGCGTATTTCAGAGTGACCATAATGACCTAGAATATTGAACTTGAATCCAAACAAAGCATGGCCCGTCCATAGTGCCCAGAAGAGATTAACCAAATTTGAGACAGTTGATGAAACACGGATGATGAATAGGCCTCGACCAGCACTGATGCGTGCTCAGGAATTGAAGGGTATTATTTTGTAATGGGCGAGTGTCCATGTGAAAGCACACATGCTGCAAGGCCATCCCTGGCCGAGTCAGCTGGAATAATGGTATGAGGTTATAATGAGAATTATTATGAAAAACGGAATCTGCGGCGGTGCTTATTAGTCATGTTAATAATGCTTGCATGAGAGATTTTTATTTTGGGTTGGAGGGAGTCCCATAGGACAAACTATTAATTAGATCCGAATGTTTAATTGAGGTGCTAAGGAGAACCGCAGATGCTTATCGCACTGCATGGGGAAGAGGATTGTGAAGGTTTTTCCTTTTTTATCTTTCTACACTTTTTCATAATATTATTCTAAGTATTCATTAGTTCAGAAAATGAGCAGTAATTAGCCTGCATGTCACTTTAACAGGTGATGAACTTGTACACTGCTGGATTGAGATGAAAGGGCCCATATGTGTTCATTCTGACCTGCTGCATTAGAACACATTAAAACTATACACTGATTCAGTTTAAATGAATGGTACATGTCATCAGAAGCGATTTCACTGGCTATCCTGTAGAAAAGAAAGTGCTCTGAAATGTTTCATAAGGTGCATTTTTTTATTATTATTTTTTTTTTTTTTTGCTGAAAAGGATTCGTGGCCTTTCAGGATTGCAGTCCCATCTCCTTCTATTCAGAGACTATTCGCTCAGGGCTGGCTCTATTGTATTTACTGTGGACTTCCATTTCCGTTCTTACTCCACACACACTCGAACATGAGGCCAGGTGAGAGCAGAGATGCTTTTTAAACTCAAGTTTCTAAGTGTTATTTTTACAGAATTTTATTTATGGTTTTATATTGATTCTACAAAGAAAAATGACATAAAAAACGCTATGATACACTAAAAAAAGGCTATAAACAGCCACTGTTTAAAGTCAGCAGGATTCCCAGCCTTTCAGTGATACTCCTCCTTATATTTATAGTCTTTGTGCTTGGGCACAAGATGTGCTGCTCTGCAAGCATTTGTTTGGACCGCAACCTTAACAATGGAAGTCTGATTGGTCAGCCTGAATTTAACGCAAAAATCGATCTGACTTGGTTTAAAAGTTTTATAGAGCACCCAGTGCTTCAGCATTAGTCTGCGTGTGAAAGACTGCTTTAATAAATGGTATTGCGAGGCTGACTTTCCATTTTACAAATTCTAGGCATGTCTCTGTTTCCTCTAATTCCAGTTGCCTAAGGAGGACTTTCTTGCTCTCTAATCCTACTCTCATTCCACGTGTAGCCTCTTGTTCATTACATGCATGCTGTTTGTATGCAGCCTCTAACCAGTTTCCCTGCAACCCTACTCTGGAGGAGAAGCGGGAAAGGTTTTAAAAGAGACAGTTTCAGTTGATGCCAAAAGCCAGGCTGGTCAGACTAATTTGATCTAAAATATAATTAAACAAATATACAGACAAAAAATAAGAGACCACTACAACATTTTTATAGGTGCAAATGTTAAACTCAAGAGCTTTACTTTCGTTTTAAGAACTGCTGACAATATTTCTCCTAATTTCTAAATAAAAATATTCTCCTTTAAAGCATCATTTTAAAAGAAATGACAATATAACAGAAATTTAGCAGTTTTTTATAGAACCTGAATTATTCAAAGAAAACAAATCTCCTGTTGACTCTTAAACAAAACAGAAATAATTGCCTTTGATGAACTTCTAGTAGTGTTTTACCATCCAGCCGGTCTCATTGCGAGAGCAGAGTTGATTACAGCAGTGTTTTTATACATTTCCTCATTAAATAAGATTCGATTCAGGTGATCACTAATCAGTCCCTCATAAAGCAGAATGAGCTGCTTGTGTAGGAATTTAACAGACACTGGCATGGAATGGATGTCACACCCAGAAATGCTGATTTAAAAATAAATTGCAGTGGTTGATATTTTGATGTTTCTAATCTTCCTATCCATACTGACTGGAATCAGACACTGAGGTCTGTATCCGTTTGATCTTGCTTTTATAAGCTTTTAAAGAAGCTTAAACACAGTCATGAAGAGTATAAAATTTTATTCACCGCTCAGTCGTTTAGGGTGTGGGTGTGTTACTGCCATGTCAGAAGTTCTAAAAGACACAAGACCTGCACTGAATGCTAAACAACATTGTCTCTGTAGATCATTTCTTCTTAAATAGACTGGATTGTACTGGGGTCTCTGGTCACATGTGGGCTTGTTTTTTTTTTAACGACCTGTGTAATAAGGTAAGGTGAGGTGGGGTTTGGGTGTAAAGTTTCTTTCAGCCCCTTTACTATCTTTAGGACTTCCCTGGGCTCTATACTTTGTCCAATTGTCTTTTCCGTATTCATTAATGTCACGGACGTCGCATTTGTCACGACGCCGTGCTTTACCCCAATGATCTCACCAAGGCAGGCAGGCAGGCAGGCATCCATAACTGTGCTTTCTTTATTTTTAAACAGAAACAAAAACCTGGCTCGAGGGCTGATACAGATAAACAGAAAGGCAGTTGTGACGCTAAGTGTGTAGTAACGGGACGATGGACCGATGCAGAGGTCCACATGAACTGAACTTAAATACAGAACAGACACAGACAGAAACCAATCAATAAACCACATCCCTTAAACCGAACACAAGACACCTGAAACCGGGACACAAGACACAAACATCCACAAATGTCAAAATAAAAGACCCCAAAACAAAACCAAACACAGTTTGGCCGAGACATGACAATGAATGCCGTTATTCATGTTCGTCTTCATTTATGTGCTGTTGATACAGTCTTGTAAAACATTGGTCTGTCTCCTGATCCAGTGATAAAATTAGTTTTCTTGAAGTACAGCTGATTTTTACTAATCTCATTTCATCATTAAACACTGTCACATTATGTGGTTGGTTGGATGAGCACTGTGTCCCCCTCCCCAAGACATTACTACTAGAAATGGAAGGTTGTGGTGCATAAATATTTAAGAATCTTCCTAAATAGCACTCGGCTGCAGTCAAAGGTCACTCTGGTGGTTTTCTTCTTAGAAGGTATGTTTTTTTTCATAGAAGTTGTTCTTTTACATCTGCCGCCAAACGCATGAGTGTCCTAATTGCCATACTTCCTTTATTTGATTATTGAAATCCAATTTATAGATTGGTTTATGAAGGAACTCTTCAAAAGCTTGACACAATCTGTTCCATTAGCTGGTTAGGCCTCTTTCAAAGCATGCCATCGCTTTCTGCATTCTCCGGTCAAATGTCTCCCCCAAAAACTTGTCATAACAGCAACTGGTTTAAATGCTCACCTCCCTGTCTGTCCGTTCTTGCGGCAAATATCTGTGGCCTAAAACAAAGTGCCCTCTTCACAGTACATGAGAGTAAAAGCCCTAAATCCAGTACGTCCTTTATTCTGTTGTCATTCCAGTGTGCTGCTGCTAATGATTGGAATTTGCTACCAAAAACATTCAAATGGGACAAATCTCTCTCTCTCTGCTTTGAAGAGCCCATTTACGGATCTTTTTAACAATATATATTTTTATATATTTTTAAATACTTTTAACCATACAAAAAGCCATTGTTAATTAATTAATTTATTTATTCATTTTAGGTTTTTTGTTTATTTTGGGTGGGTGCTTATATTTTATTCTTCATGGCCCTTCCTTTTCCACTACAAGGTTGTTAGGGACATGGAAGGCTGCCACTGTGAATGAGAAATTGTTTGTAATGTCCCATTAGTAAAATAAATATTAATTAAACATGTTATGCATTGATTAATGTGTTTGTTTTCAAATCCAGACTTTTTATTTGTGGGTGAACACACTTTAAATTAGGTGTTATGAAATGACCAACGTAATACTAATCATTTTTGCATGAACAAACTCTTTCTTTCTTTCTTTCTTTCTTTCCTTCTTTCCTTCATCCTGTCTTTCCATATAGTCTGTGCTCTCTGTCCTTGTGTGTGTATGTGCATGTTCAGTTTCACGTAAGTAATTAGAGCTTGACAGCTGAGATCACGGCAGTGCCATGTTAACAATAATGTATTAAGTATTGCACCAATTGATATGTATTACTCTGAATCCCATATATCAGCAAAATAACATTTGTGCTGAAAAGCAGAGGTTAATCAGACAACATCAAAAATGAAATTAGCCTCTGGTTCTTCCTAACATATGAGCTTGGAAATAGTCTCGAGCAGGACCTTTGGTCACTGTCGCGGCACAAAAGAGTTATTTTGCACTTTTATTGAATGTCTCATGCCCCTGTCCCCCACCCCCACCCCCACCCCACTCCAAGAAAGCTTAATTAATTGTGTTTTACAAAAAATTAAGCTACATTTCAAACAATGAAGCCTTTCATGAACCTCTGTACTGCAACACAGATGTTTTTTTTTTTTTTTTGGTATTACAGTTATAGCAGCTTTACAGCTGCAGCGTCATCATCAAATGAATGCTCAGAGTCAAATGGTTCGTGCTCTCACTGCTGCTGCTGTTTTCCTCAGTCTAGATTGGGGTTTTAAGTGAAGAGTGCAAAATGCATTCAGCAGCCCAGTTCTAGTTTCAGTCCCCCTGTGCACCAAAGCTCTCGCTCTCTCTCTCTCTCTCTCTCTCTCTCTCTCTCTCTCTCTCTCTCTCTCTCTCTCTCTCTCT
>JBBPDE010000001.1:38507184-38519712 GCA_037974605.1 Nannopetersius ansorgii
AATTTTTAAATTATATATCCAAACATTTCATACAAGATATCACTGAGCGCAGATACACACTTTACAAATAGAAACAATACTATGAATTGAAAAGTCTAGCTATCATTATTGAATTAAAAAGATTGTCCTGGCCTGGCTGTTGAAGCTGCTGTAAGTAGCAGGCGGGCATTAGGACCCAGGCGAAGCTACACGGCGCTGCTTGTTAGCGAGTAGCAACCAGAGCAGCAACTGGAGCCCGTGTGTATTCAACAGAACAATACTATGAGTGTCCATAACTGTTCACTGCTTAACTTTACTTAAGTGACAGGAAAGGTTTGGTGAAAAGTTTTCAGCCCTCTATACATTTCAGCCCGCTAATTCCTTCCCAAAGCCCTGGGGGCTAAGACCCCTCGTCTTTCCGTCCTAGTGATGTCCCTGTTTCACAGTAGGCAGCTTGCGTAGTATAGACCCAGCTCCCAACCCAACTTCGTGAATTGATTAACGGCGATATTTTTTTTCGCCCAATAAGAGCAGCGCGTTAACGCCAATAACGGCCCACCACTAATTAAAATATTTGAGTGTTTTTTACTTCTATTTGTTTTGATGTCACAATATAAAGCGGGGATGTTTTACACAAGACATTGCAAGTACACCTGATATTAAAACATTTCTTCTCCACGTTTCATTCTTCTCGTAACCCAAACAAAATGTGTATTTCCACACTATAAGTTTCTGGTTGTTTTAATTGAGCCTTGGGTGGGAAACAATAAAATTTCATTAGCTTTTAAGATAAACGGGGGGACACTGAGAAGACCGAGAAGACTGCATGTATCCACAGGCCTGACTGTGTGCTGCACTGTCAGAGGGTGAATCCAGTGTATTATTGGCCACCTTTTCCACAGTTTAGGCTCAGTGGTGATCTCTTCCCTCTCTGCATCTCTCCTGCATAAAAAAGAACAAACAACTGCTCTTGGCTGCCTCTCTAGGAACTCAGTTCCAAGTGCACGTCGTGGCCCATGGCAGCACCGCTGTGCCCATCTGACAACAGCAATCTCCTGTCTAATGGCAAACAGGAGAAAAGCTGTCAGCCCTCTGTGCACCATTACAGCTCTAATGAGGAGTAATGGCTGTCCCCATCCGTGCCACTGTCGCAGGGCACTGAAAAAAATCCAACAATGCATGTAATGTAGGCGGACGTCCGCAGCTGCCTGTGTGTGTCGTTACTTATTTGCTTTTTGGGTTACAGGATCCAGACTTTTCTACACATGCAGCTTCTTGGAACGTCATAAAATAGTTGACTCCCCTTCCCTCCTCACTTCAAACCCTCTCTCTTTTTACCTGCTCCCTTTGATCTCAGCTAGTCTAGACCGCACTGCTGTCGAGCTGAAAAGATTCAATTTATCTGAACAACTGGGGTTTACAAAACTATTATGGTCAGAAAAAGTGTTTATTCCTCTCAAGACTAAGTTGTATCATAGCTTGTATAAAGCCAGCCTGTATGAAACTATTGATGTACGTTTGTGTGTTTGCCATGACTTTTTCCCAAATTTTGAAGTCATTTTTATTATGTTTTATATGTATATTATGCTTTTGAATGATGAATTATGAGTTATTAGAGGGATTATTTGAAATGGGGACCCATTAATGGCCTTGGATATTTGGAAGGGCTTTCTGTTTAGAAAGTGTAAATCTCTGTGTATTTCCAGCTATGAAGTGGCAATTCCATACTTGTGGGGCCACAGGGCCAGGCGGCCCCACTCCCTCTCAGTGCTCCAGCACCTACCGTAACACCAACGTCAACGTGACTGTGGGAACAAAGGGAGCCCTGAAAGGCGTCCAGATGTGGAAAGTTCCTGAGACAGGAACATACCGGTAATGTACCTCCAAACAGTTCTTTCATATCTATGCATGTTTTGCATGGATTTTTCTATATACAACATTTCAGATGTATCATATATTTCAGGCTCTGTTTAGTACATGTGTGCTTCTGTTCTGTAGATTTGAGATTTTCAATAATATAAAACCAATTTAGTGATAGATACATGTGAAATAGAATACACAATAGCCTGTTTATAGGTTTAAAATAATAAGTAGGTTTCAAAATTAAATTTTGCTGGATGAAAGAAATATTAAAATTAAAAAACTAAATTTACCAAATTTGGTATTACCCACTGAACTGAGATTTAGTCTTTCCGAAAAGACACATGTTGAGTTCAAACACTATAAAAGCCGATAGTCACTCAAGTTGTTTCTTTTTTACAAAAACGCTATATGGACAAAGGTATTGGGACATCTGACCATTACACCATCAGGGGCTTTAATGTTATTGCATTAACATACATAGACTTTGATTTGGAGTTGAGCTCCCTTTGCAGCTATAAATGCTTCCATTATTCTTGGACGGCTTTCCACAAGATGTTGGGGTTTCTGTGGGAATTTGTGTCCACACAAACCCCCCAAAATGTCTCAGACCACTGAAGCCACATCCAGCTCTTTATTAAGGTGATACAGACTAATTGATGTGGTTTAAGACAAAGTATGATTTAATATGAGCTTCTTTGAACAACTTAGTATGAACTAAAATTGCCAAATTTGGCCAAACATGCCAAATTTGTAAATAGATAAGAACCCAAATTTCTGTTTTTGTAAAATTTCAAAACTGTTTCGTCAAAGAACCAACCATTTAAGTAAATAGTTATTATTGAAGTGTTTAGTGAAAGTGATTGCTCTGTAGAAACTTGAACCTATGTACATCCTGGGATGTGTTTCTTTTGAAATGGCCTTCTTACCTGTATAATATTGTCACAAACTCCCCCTCCTGGGCCTGTGAGGTAGTTCACATGGGTCACCCATGTGCTTTTGTTTGTTTTGTTTTTTTCTCCGTGCTTCTCTCAGCTCCAGCCACAACCTCATACTCATCAGGAGGTCCACCTGTCCAGCACTGGTGTCAGTGTACTGACTTGAACAGTGCCCTGTTTCGTTATGTTTAAATATATGGTTTGTTCATTTTATCCTAATATATATTTGACTACTGGTTTCCAGAGCTGGGATTGTGATCATGATGCTTATTCTTGGATTCCCTATAATACAATTCACACATACAACTAGTCTGACTGCATCCACAACATAAAAATGTACCCCACCTGCACAAATTCTCCCCCCAAATTCTCCATCACACAGATACACACACACACACACGCACAGACAACATTAAAGCTGCCTCTCAGTCTCTTCAGTAATTTAGTTAGTATTCATTTCACTGATGATTTAGCAGGAACTCTAGACACCGCTTTGGCCTTGGATTGAAAGGAGCCAGGCTGTTCGGATAATTGGCGTCTACAGAAGCTGAGAAACAAGAAAACACATTTCCAGGGTAATCAAGGAAATTGGTGAGGTGGTATTTGACCAGAGCAGAGTTTTACTCTAAGTAATGCCCACTTAAGTAGGTCCATTGGGGTAACCTGATTGGACTCCATAAAGGTTTATGACTCTGACCCTGGGTTTCATGTAGATGTATTATGATGTACATTTAATTCACTGCATGCCTTTAACCCTTGGAAATCGTGTGGTACTTAATTATTTAAAAGTAATCACAGCTATGAATATGCGATTATGATTTATGATGTTTATTCTTTTTGTTTTAATATAGACAATCATATTAAAATATTATTTATTATTTTTTTGCTGACAATTTACCCCATTACAAATGACATAGACATGTTACAATGAGTCATCATGACAGATTATGTTCACTAAAATAACTGGCGTTAAATTGCTGATGTCATTAGAGATGCTGCAGTGTAAGATGTTATGTATGTTCATGTCATACGCTAAAAAAATAACCAGTACTGTTATATTACAGGGTTGTTGTTTTTTTACAATTGCAAAGTCGCATTTCACTCCAAAATGCACCACAACCAGCGAAACTTGCCTCAAATGTTTAGACTCAAACTCAAGTGGACCCAAACCACCAAAACAGTATCACTGTTTGTATCACATTGTATCACAAACTGTCAGTGAAATTCCCAAAAAGGACTTCGATGAGGTTTAATAAAACGAAGCTCACCACGAGATGTAATGAAAATATAAAAGAATGATTTTTATTATCTTGCAGCAAGGGAACAAGTCTAAGAAAGGAGTTTGTTCTGAAAAACTAAGCGTGTGCTTTCCAGTTTATACAGCAGTAAGCATTGTGTGTGTGTAACATAGTGGTCGTTAGGTTAGTCAAAACAAAAGACTGTATCTTCTCTGCTCCCGGACACTTCCAGCTGCATCGCTCCATCCTTCTATCAGAGATACAGAGAAGACAGTCCTCACAGACATAGATATAAAAACAAAACCACAGCAGAGATTAACTCAGGTTACAGGATTATAAACTCAAAGGTTTCTTAATGATTTCATGTGTGCTTGAACTCGCTACTATATATATAAACCCTAATAAGAATAATGATTTAATATGAAAGAAACTTTAATAAGGATAACATTTCTCCAACACAAACATTAACAACAAACAGTATTACAAATAATAATGTATTGATCAAGATTGGGTTTCGAGACAAAACCACGAGACATTTCGCTATCAATTTCATAATGTAATGCACATCATATATAATTCTATAAAATACACATTATAGCATTCCCACAAACACACACACACACACGCAATTTCAGTGTTTATTAGTATTTCATTGTAAAACAAGCCAAAGATAGTGTTTTTATTTATTACTGTAATGTTTCTTGCAGCATGTTAGTCCGTCCTCTCCTTTGAATTCGGCCACAGGTTTTCATGCAAATCACATGGTTCTCTCTAGCAGTGCATCTTGACTGCCTCACTCAACCTTGGCAGTGCTCAGCAGGGATATCTCTGCACCCAGAATTCATATCTTCAGATAGGGACATTTGGAGATGTGGACGGTGATTGAAAACCCCTCCATCTCTATGCAGAGGAAGGAGAAGCAATGCGATGCAGCAAACTGCTCTGTGACTGCAGCGGAGTGCTGGAAAGCCACATTATACCACAGCACAACAAATATTAAGGCATTTGTGCTCAGTCACTCTCCTTCTCTCACCTTCTGGTACCAGTATCATGTACATTTCATCTGGGAACAAGATGAGGCACTCTGTGCTGCCTGGACCAATGACTGATTTATGCACCCCTGACTGATATTCACCCCTCTCTGGCTCGGAACTTGCACGCTTGCTCTCTGTCCTATTTTATTTCATCAGCTGAATTGAAACCACTTGTTTGCTAGAATTAATTTAAGTCTTTGTTTTGCTATAATACATGTGTTATTTAGGTTCCATCATAAAATAGTGTTATACAGTTATGGATATAAATGTGAAGGTTGGGCTCTAAAAATGGCAACTTTTGATATAATATTAGTGAAAAACAGTCATGAATTTTGACTTGATAGTGACCAAATGTATTTTGTGTGAAAACAGCAATCCACAGTTTGGCCCACTTGGTGCACGGTTGTGTTCATTGTGTAAAGAGTTTTAAAAAGTGGTTTCAGTATTTAACAAAAACTGATATGCTTATGCGATTATGTTATACAACAGGATTCAAGTAGTTTGTTACTGTTTTAATCTATTTCTTTGTTTACAATAACTTTTCACCAGATTATCAGTTATAATTAAATACACTACCGTTCACAAGAGTAGAGTCACTGTTTTCATTTCTATTAAACCAGTTACTTGAAAATGCAAGGATAAAACAATTTGATCAAGAAATGTCTACAGATAATACAGTATATTGTATCATCATGCAATAGCTTCCCTAAAATGTTAAATTTTGAATACATGTTTATTAGGGGTGTAACGGTACACAGATGTCACGGTTCGGTACGTACCTCGGTTTTGGGGTCACGGTTCGGGACGGTTCACGATACAGCAAAGTTAAGCAACAAAAAGTTCTAAAGAATGAGGCTTGGTTTGTTTTCGTTTATTTTAACAGCAGTGTATTAACCAGTAAACACTCACATGTGTAAGGCAGCAGAAGTGTTACGCCAGTAGGTGGCACTATTGCACCACACTACGACCCAGGTTTACAATTTACTTGCGCTTTTTGGTCCCTCTGTGATTCCATATTACTTAAATCACGTCTTCTCCGTCGTACGGAAAGACATCATGTACCGAACCGTGACCCATGTACCGTGACGGTTCAGTACGAATAAATTGTACCGTTACAGCCCTAATGTTTATGTATGTATGTGTTCATTGAGGGATTAGAATCTAGAATATGGTTTAAAGCAAGAAATGATCAAGCCATGCTTTTGTAATCACCAGCGACTCATCCACCACTTAAGAGGTTTCATTAAGTCCATTAATAAAGGTGATGTGTGTTTGGTACAGGCTTACAGCTTCCGGCGCTGCAGGTGGACGAAGTGTTCTGGCCACGTTCAGGTCACATGGAGTCTACATCGTAGGTGACTTCAGGCTGCTGAAAGATGAGCTGCTCTACATCCTGGTGGGACAGCAGGGAGAAGACGCCTGCTCTGGAGTGAGCACAGAGCCACATTTACTCATTTGTGTGATTGTTCTATAAGTTTGTTCTATAAGTTTTTATAGTTCTTTTTTTATTATTAATTTTAATATTATTAATATTAACACATTTTTAGCTGATAGTTGGTACCTCTGAAAAAGTTTTTGAAACACTGGCATGGTTCCAACATTAAAATGTCTGCTAATATCCAATGTAGAGTTTTGATTGATTGATCAGGGGCCGAGAATTGATCGTTTAAAAAAAAATGTTTTTTGTGGTCAAGTCACATCTGTACTGTATGGGGAGAGTGAGTGGACAGTCAAGTCACCTTAAAAACATGTCAGAAAGAGAGTCTGTGATGTCACGGCTGTGCCAGCTGGAAAGCAGCTAAGCAACAAGACACATAAACAGTCATAAACAGATAAACGCTAAAGCTGAGGTCAGGTGCAGCTTTTTTTTTTTTAACACAATCCTTTTTTTTGGCCATAAAACCATGCAATTACTCTTCCCATTTTCTCACAGAAATGCAGTCTAGTCACCTTTACAACTTGCCTAGCTGTGCTGTCTGCTGTACCGGGGAGAGTGATTGACTTAAGGAACTGGAACAGACTTGTGGTCTGCAGCATTAAACAGAGCGAGTTAAGCAATGTGACATTTCTTTGAATTTTCACTGCTCCCCTCTGTTCTCTTGCAGGCTGTGCATCCTCTGCAGCAGATCTGTCTGGATCAAAAAGGCCCTCCAGACAGCAAGAGCCTGCTGAGAGGTGGAGGAGGAGGGGGAGGAGGTGCAACCTACATTTTTAAGGTGAAGCCTCTAATAGTATAGTATTACAAATGCAGAATCATTTTACAACAATAAAGTTTGTTCAGTGGTTCTTGGCTTGAAAGGTCCATCACATACACACGTCTTCTAGAAAAATAATGACTTAAAGCGGCGAGTCTAAAGGTACTTTTCCAAAGCCGTGCTGTACCTAAACTCTACTGCGATGGCACAAAATGGCAGCTTTGATTTCCCAGTGTCTCTCAGTCCGGTAACAATGTTTATTATTTATTGTCTTGTTTGCGGGTTGATTTTTTCTCTGCATTCTTTAGCTGTGGGATGGAAACCTAACCCAGCGAACTTGTTACCTTCACGTTTCTCACAGTGTTAAGGATTAATTTGTTATCGTCATAGAAAACTCCCTCCGAAATGTATCTTCAGCCCAAACAGACAGTAGTGCTTGTACTTCATCGATTTCCCAGGTGTTAGTTTGTTCCTCCATTGTTGCTTTTTAAGCAGACAGTAGAAAAACAATGGCCTCTTTCCATGTTGTGATGACATTTCAATCGGTCAGGAAGCTGTGATGCAGTCATGTTGGTCGGCTGTGGCCCATTTTCGGCCCTTAAAGCAGTACGGGTCGCTTTATTTGTGATGCGAAACATTGGTTCACACGCTTTGCTGTGTCATAGAAGTCACTGAAGACCCAAACCACTGGCCATCAGTGACCTCAGATGGTCACAACAAAAATGTTGATCATCTTGGGACTCATTGAGGACCAATTTGAGGCCACAGTGGAGAGCCCACCCTTGAAAGACTTCCACAATGGCATTATTCCAAGAACCCATTTTGATACAATTATTTTTAAGACTGTTTGATTGGTGTAGAACTCTTACACACTGTTCAACATTTTAAAGCTTCTTGACTCTTCAAGCTCCAGGCCTTATGAGATTCTTTAGGGAGCCAAAACTGGTTCTTGTATGACTTCGTTCCAAATAGAACCTTTAGCTGTTTTTTATTGTAAGGATCATAAGTGAAGCTTTGCCAGTAGTACGGCAGTTACATTGTCTGATGGTTTCAGGTGGAGAATGGAATCTACGTTCCTCTGCTCATCGCTGCTGGGGGCGGAGGCCGGGGCTACAGCAGTCACTCAAAGAGCAAGGAGGAGGACATGGACAATGACCCCAGCGTACCTGGCCATAATGGCATATCTGGAGCTGCAGGTAAAATTACGTTAGAAACTTTGACTTGGCTATTGGAGGATGATTGACGGATTAAAATGAACCAGTTTATTGCTGAGTCAACAGACACATAGGCCTGATCATAACGCATCTTAGACCATAGCCGTCCACAAAACAAGAAAAGAGGATAGTCCTGGGGGGAGATCTGTTTCAAGTTCAGAAGCGGAGGGTCATGATCTTGTCAGCGTGAGCATCTTGAATGATTGGATGAAATAAGCCTTACAGTTTCTCAAGGACATTGTGTGTGCCCTCCTATGGGCAGGGCTCATTGAATACTAATGCATTTTTGAATGTGAAACGAGAGGAAAGTGGTGGTGGGGGGTTTGTGGGAGTGTATCAGATGTGTGAGATATGAGCCAGCGCTCACAGATTTAGACAGGTCATTTTGCGGCTGTATATATTTGTGCATGGTTCATTTGCGAGATGTTGTTTCCATCCCGGAGTGGCAAATATACCGAGGTTAGCGTATTTTAAAGTGGGTTTATAGATGTATAATCATGAATATGTGTGTGTGTATTTAGAAAAGTGCGAGTGCTTACGTGTGTGAGTGGAATAAGTGCACTTTGGTATCCCAGGGTCCTTCCCCTCGCTGTGAACGCGGTATGATTCCTATCAGAGCCTTGCTTTAGAAAGGCCAGCACCCCCATTGTGTTCTGTTTGCTGCAGCTGGAAGCCAGCGCAAGGCCTTAATCACAATTCCCCTTCCACTCAGCTCCCTGCACCAACACACGAGTGCTTATTTCCATCTTCTGCGCCGGCACACAAGGCGTCTACACACAGAGATTTCATTTGGTTAAACTTATATATAGCGCCCTATTTTCGCAGTGGATTTGTACGCTGGCTCTTTCCTGTGTAGGAGTATTTTCAGCAAGAGTTACTTAGTGTACCGAGCTAGTACAGCTCTCATGACTGTCAACATTTTGCAACTCTGATATATATTTTTTTATCTATTTATCAATGTATGTATTTATTTATTTATTGCACCATCCGAACACAACAGCTGTGCTTTATAGTATGTTAATGCTGCATGGTGATTTGACTAAAGGGAATCCGCTAAATCCTAGTCACATTATCATGCGTGACTAGGAAAGTTAATGTTGTCATGTCCTGTAAATGTTTCACTTTAAAGTATTTGTTATAATACATTTTATGTATCTCTGTGAATATAAAGAGTGATGTCCTGTCTCCTTCGTGTTTCTCGATAGTTTCACTGATGCAACAGTCACTGAGAATAAAACCTCTCTCTCTTTTTTCTCTAATCTTTCATTCTTTTGCTCTCTCCTGCTTTCTTTCTTTCTTTCTTTCTTTCTTTCTTTCTTTCTTTCTCTCTCTCTCTCCCTCTCTCTCTCTCTCTCTCTCTCTCTCTCTCTCTCTTTCTCTCTCTCTCTCCCTCTCTCTCTTCTCTCTCTCTCTCCCCCACCTCTAGTGGTCTTGGGATGCTGGTCTTGTCGTACAGGCCCCTGTATGCTGCTGAAGTTGAGAATGAGTTGGAAAAATAGGGCAGGGTTGGCTTGTGGAATAATTTGGTGTGTTTTCCCTCTAAGTAACAGCAGTGACCTGCTTTCGGAAGCGAAGGGAAGGCAAGAGCAGAGACGATCTGCCACATCCAGAATCATTCTGTCTGCTCCGCTTCTCTACGTCCTTTTGCTTTGCACAGTAATGTGTGAGGCGTCCGTCTCTCAGAGTCGTACCGTCTACTCGCAGCGCGGACATGGGAACAAGCTAAAAGATTCAGCTTTAGAGGACTCATCACCGCACTGGCAGAACAGAACAACTTTAGAAGCTGTATAAGGACACAGAGATGGAGGCCATGACTAATTCTGGGATGGTCAACAGACTGTCCATTGTGTAGTACATTTCAAAGTCTGAAATCACTTTTTTTGTTATTTTTTATTCAAAAGCAACTTCTGAATATATTTACAAACGCTAAAAGCTCGTTTTAACTAGTTTAATCATCAGTCTAAGTATTGGGGTGCCTGACCATTCTACCAACAGCAACTTTAATGGCATTGCATTGAAATACATGCATTCATTAGCTTCCACTCCTCTTGGAAGGCTTCTGTAGAGCATTTGTGAGGTCAGACACTGATGTTGAACGAGAAGGCCTGACTCATAATCTCCGCTCCAGTGTTGGATGGGGTTGAGGTCAGGGCTCTGTGTGGACCAGTCAAGTTCATCCACACCGAACTCATCCAGCGACGTCTTTATGGAGCTTGCTTTGTACACTGAAAGTGACCATTTGTCATACGTGAACACACTACAGCACACAGTGTGAACAGCACGAAATTCAACATCTGCATTTAACCCATTCACCAAGTTGAAGCAGGGGGCAGCTACGAACACGGCGCCCGGGGAGCAGTGTGTGGGGACGGTACCTTGCTCAGGGTACCTCAGAGGTGTCTAGCGGTCTTGGAAATCGAACCCGGACTTTCTGATCACAGGGTGATTGCCCATTTGATATTTTGCTAAACTTGAAGTTGAGTTCCTAAACACTGAGTTACAACAGTGACAACTTTGTTTTGGTGGGTGATGGAGGTGGAACTCACGTTGATGAAGCTGACATTAAGCTCCTTGGCTGTGTAGCCTCTCTGCAGGTTGCGCCGCACATAAACGTCGTAGTCCCGGACGATGCGTGTGATTATGTCCGACGTGGAGATGCCCTCTGTTCTTTGCGTTGGTGCGAACATGCCTTAAATCAAAATGATCAAGACTCAGTCATAAAGAACACAAACAGAAGGAGCCCTAAAAACACTAAGCTTTGCAACACGTGCTTTGTCAAAACATACAAACGCTATACTATACCTACACTACTAATATACTGTATACTTATGTACACAACAGCATAAATTGCAGTATTCTCCTCACTGGGAATCCCAAAATGTCGATTAAAACGCTCCAACTCGTTCAAAATGCTGCTGCTAGAGTTCTAACCAGTTCTAACAAGAAGAAAGATCACATGACTCCAGTTCTCAGGTCCTTACACAGATCTCAGTTCAGTACAGCATTGATTCCAAAGCTTTGCTCATTATGTACAAGTGACTCAGTGGTTTGGAAACTCAGTCCATCTCTGATATGTTTGATGTTTATGATCCTGCTCAGCTAGTGGAGAAAAGATCTGAAACTAAACCTGGTGAAATGGTGTTTATCCACTATGCTGTCCAACCAACTGTCCTTTAGAATCAGACCTGCACCGACTTTTAAAAAACTGCTAAAGCGTTACTATTCTCCTCCGCTTTCTTTTAAATATCAGCACTTTTAATCTTGTTTTAATGATTTTCTATGTATTTGTTATGATGTATTATTTTTTATTTTATTATCTTTTATTCTTTTGTGCTTTATTATTTTACTGCTTATTATTTTCTATTCCTGTAAACCGTATTTAATGATCTTTGTGCATGATAACAAGCTTGAATTGACACAATTTACCCACCTGCCTCCTTTATGTGCTTGTAAACATCATCACTCTCAGCAGAAACATACGGAATATCGTCATGGGCGACAAAGTCAATCTGCTCGGACAGAAAGATCATTGTGTTACGGAATGCCGAATTACTCATGACTGAATTACTCATTGGTGTGTTAAATGCACCCTATGACGCTGGATGTTTTGTTTATTTACTGGATGTCCTCTGACCCATCACTCACTCTGTGCTCGGCCAGAAAATCCGGCGTTAGTGTCCACGGTGCATTCCGGACAACCTCATCCACATAGCGACAGTGACTCACTGCATCGTAGCGCTCGTCCTCATTCATCACTGTGAAGCCCTTGAGATTATGCGTCAAGTCATCGCTGCAAACTGTACAGATCAGCGCGTTTTTTTATGACAATTTCGTAATAAAGATTTAAAAAGTCATAGCCCACTACAAAACTGCCATTGTCAGACTGTGAAACCCCACACTCTTCATATTTAAACTGGATTAATATCCCTCCTTCACTTGTTATTAAACAGGTCAACAGGTCAAAATCATCAGAGATAAGTTTTTTTGTAGTGTTGTTTTTCATGCTGATCTCAGATCTGTGTGTAGTGTTTCCTGCAGGTACAGTGTTTGTGATGAAGCTAGTTCTATAC
>JBBPDE010000001.1:38543342-38559235 GCA_037974605.1 Nannopetersius ansorgii
TGTGTGTGTGTGTGTGTGTGTGTGTGTGTGTGTGTGTGTGTGTGTGTGTGTGTGTGTGTGTGTGTGTGTGTCTGGATGTGCGCACATGTGTGTGGGACAGATATCGGATAATGACGCAGAGCTGGCAACACCAACCTGAAGACAGGCCAAACTTCTCCACTATCCTAGAGAGAATTGACTACTGTTTGCAGGTGCAGCAGTGGATTTCCTGTTGCACTTCTTTGGAATGCCAACTTTTTTATTAATATATATAAATATTATTGATATTGTACGAAAATATACACTACCAGTCAAAAGTTTGGACACACCTGCTCCTTCAACGATTTCCTTTGTTTTTATTATCGGCTACATTGTAGATTAATACTGAAAGCATCACCTATTGCTCTGATGGCAGCTTTGCACACTCTTGGCATTTTTTCAATTAGATTCCTGAGGAATTGACCTGGAATGGTATTTAATTAACAGGTGTTCCTCATCAAGAGTTAATTAGTGGAGTTTCTCTCCTTCTCAATGTGTTTGGGATCATCAGTTGTGAGGGTCGGGTTGGTACCCAGTTAGTGATCCTGTTCCACTACGGTTCTACTGCACATTATGGCAAGAACCACTTAACTAAGTAAAAAGAAGTCCATCATTACGTTATCACAAAACATATTCTGTTTTGTTTAACTCTTTTGTTTACTGCATAATTCCATGTGTTCCTTCTTCATTTTATTTTTTCAATATTAATCTACAATGTAGAAAATAGTAAAAAAAGAAAAAACATGGAATGAGTCCAAACTTTTGACTGGTAATGTATATATAACACAAATGTTTTATAGTAAATTATATTTTGGCATGTCATTTTACCTGCGAATGTGGTATTTTTCTCTGTTTTGCCTTATTCAGGATCCAGATGTGGTGAATGTCCCTCTGCCTGTGGAGTACGGCCCTGTGTCTGAGGAGGAAGAGCGCGTACCCATGCGGCCGGAAGATCCTGCCACCGCCTCTCTGCTGGTTGCTCCTCAGGGTGCGGAGGATTCAGCTTCTGCCCTTTCATCCCGCTCCGAAGAGGCCAAGAGGGCTGCTGAGGTTCTGCTGATGGGTAGCCAGCTGGCTGATGGCAAACCAGGAGCTGGAGCTGGAGCTCAAACTCAGCCCCTCTCAGGACCTGGGCAGCCAGTTTGCAACAAGACCTCCATCGCACCCACCTCAGCTCAGGATGGAGGCCACGTTAACCTGGGGTTCACTCAAGCCCTCCCAGGTGATAAGGAAAACCGTAATGGGAAACCTACCAACCTGTGGAACCCTACCTATGGCTCCTGGTTCCTCCAGCAGCAGCAGAAGCGGCAGCAGGCCCAAGCCCAAGCTCAGGCCCAAGCTCAGGCCCAAGCTCAAGCTCAAGCTCAGGCCCAAGCTCAAGCTCAAGCTCAGAGGCAGGCCCAGGGGGGGCAGCAGCGGGTCTCAGCTGAGGGTCTGGAGCACTCGGGCCGGACTGTTACTGTGGCCGAGGCCCTGGGCCTCCAGCACAAGCAGCAGCAGTACCAGCAGCAGATCCAGCGCCAGCAACAACAACAACAACAACAGCAACAACAAGGCATGTGCAGGCCTCTATTACCCCCTCCTCCCCCACCAGCCCCTGCCCCTCTACTGCTGGATTCGGCAGCCCTCCCCCCAGTCCCACTCTACAGACTACGCCGCTTCCCTTGTGGCAACATCGGCTACGGTTACCAGGAACAGGGCCTGCCTCTGGAGCCGCCAATGCCCATGACCATGTCCATGTCAGGACCCCAGGCCACCACCGCCCCTCAACCACCCCCACCCTCTGCCCCCCAACTCCCTGGCCAGCAAAGACCCATCTCGCTGGCCCGGACCAGCAACTCCGAGGATGGCCGCCCCCTGCTGGTCACCATGGGAACAGTCCAGGACTCCAGACTCCCTAAGATGGAAGGGCACAATGCCACAGTGCTTTAACCCTCTCTCTCTTTCTCGTTCTCTCCCTCAGTGCCCACTCGAGAAAACACTGTGCCATCCCACCTCAGCTCACCATCACGCTTCTCCAGCCAAGGCAATGTTTTCCTCCTCCTTTTCAATGACATCTGGGACGAACCCCAATTGTTTTAAGATCATAATGACCTCAGCAGAGGCTTTCAGCGCTGGGTAACTCTTTGGATCAAGATGAGATGGGCATTCCTAACACGTTACATGAAGATTAATGCTACCTTCCTCAAATTTGCTAATTGTTTGTAAGTGCCTACATGAAATCTCTTAAACTTATTATGACATTTGAAATAGAATTGCTAAAAAAAAAACAAAAAAACCCCAAAAGATTTTAGGTTCAAAATAATAAGCATTCGGTAGATAAAGGCATTGAAGACAAAGGCCTTCAGATAAATTAAGATAGTAAAATATTTAAGGCCATTGCAATGCTGTGCTTTATGTTGCCTTTTGAAAACGTGTACATTTCCAATGTGAAGAGTTTTTCCATGTTTATTAATGCAGATTGAACTTGAATTTGAATTTGAAGTGGCCATTATGGCTTATTACAATTCACTTATCAATTATGAAACTATTATGCAGTCATTAACATGCTCTGAATGAAAATAGTGATGTGTTAAGAGACGTCTCACAAAATAAGCATAAAAGGTTAATTGACCATTTCATTCCTGTGACCACTGACGTTCTGATTTACCCATGAATGCAAACTGGCAATCTACTTTATATTCAGGGTTCAGAAACCTTTCAGCGAATAATAAAGCATAGCATTACTGTTGGAACAAAACTAAATAAAGTACAAAATAAGCAGGTTTACAAGACAAGGATAGGTCAGTGTTAGTTAATATAACAATTCAAGCTGGACTGATCTTATAGGTCCGTGGGCATCTTCAAACTGTATTCAAAACAATTAATAAATAAATGATACAAAATGCAGACGCAAGCTATTTCTAGACTTTTATGGACTTTTCCATACATTTTGTTCTTATAACAAGTGAGGCTAGTCCACAGTTCCCTCACAGATGACACACATGGTGAATTAATGTTTCATGAAGGCACGCACAAGGAATGCGCAGTTTCCATGAAAGCGCTGAGCAATCTTCATGCAGAGTGTTATGAATACCTAAGTGTTACCCAAGACGGATTCTCACCAAGACTTCCAATGTAGGGCCTACGTATCAGTGAAACATGTTGAAGTCCATGAAGTTCCTCTGCATTTCCCCTGTGCGTTCCACAGGAGGTCCAACAACACTGAACGCAACACGTTGCGAGTTTCAGTGATGACACCTGGAGTCCTTCATGCAAACTTAACCTGCAAAAAGCTTCGCGGGAGTCCAGCATTTTCAGAGACCAAAAAAAAAAAGAATGAAAAAAATCAAATTTGTTGATGTTTGCTTGCCTGCTTGTTTATTTATTCATTTGTTAATTTATTATTTGGAAGCTGTGTAAATTATTAATGGGTGTGCTTCATAAGCCAAACCGCTCCATTAATTATGCATCGTTTTGTTTCGCTTTTGGACTTGGTTGGCTTTTAAAATACGGTGGTTTTCATCTGACTTGAAATTTAATGAATGAAATGAATGGCTAAACGTCCATGTTTAACAGACGGACTGATATTTTAGGTGGCTGAAAGGTAAAGTCATCTGGTGCCATGGTAATCTGGGGTCTGGGGGGAGGAGGAACAGGTTGGGGAGAACGTCATGCCTGGGACTTCTTTTTACTGCTGTATGAATACTGCGCGGTTTTCTGAGTGACTCTTGTGAAAGAGGTGTAAATTTATGTATATAACTCAAAGGGGAGTTGAGGAACTGATCCCTCTCATTCAGTCTATTTTCAGTTAACCTGTGGCTTCAGGAGGAAGCTTTTGTGTATATAAGAGCCGTAGCCCTATTTGCAGAGAAATTAATTATTGCTCTTTGGTCTCTTGGTTTCACTTACTTCAATAAATGGCTCATTTTAAGCATATTTACCATGAGCATACATCATTCAGGTTTAATTTCTTATGCTAACGTTTACACAGGCCTGATGCCCCATCTCCCAAGCCCAATTCTTATTCCATTCCTTCAGTCTGCTGCTTCAAATAACAGATTTTGTTATTTCATAAAGGTATTTTGTAGCAGTGAGCATCCCTGGCAGAGAGATTTTGCAAAAAGATGGCCTTCGCTTCTTTTATTTTCTTGTTTTTCATCTCTTGGGAAAAAGTATGGTATGTTTTCTCCACAAGTGGCTTTGAGATGAAGAAAACAAAAAGTCCTAATTCGTGAATTTTTGACTTCTTTACATTGCGGTGGGTACTCTGAAGGATTTAAAAAAAAGGGGGGCTGTTTACACAAGTTTACTCAAAGCACTTTACAAGTAATGGACCACCAGTGCGGGGCATCAGTCTGGCTGGCAGGAAGGAAGCCCCTCTGCACATCAGCTGTGTGGCAGCAAGAGGGTGGGAGAATATTTTTCACCGGCTTGAAGGAGGATCTTTTGGAGGCTGCGACTGATTGATGAGTCAGAGAGAGAAATTTGGCGAGCATGTGGCGCTTGCCAGTTTGTTGAGAAACGTCTCGGGACTTTTTAATCGCTCGGAGTCAGAAGTCAGGTTTTATGTGCCGTCTGAAAGACGCGGCGGTGGAAACTACTCTAAGTAGGAGCTAAGCAGATTACTGTGAAGAGAAAAGCTCTGTTGCATAATGAAGATACGTTTTTATTTTCTTTGTCAATTTCCGTACAGAAGTGATGCCACTTGTAAGATGTTGTAACTGTACCATGTATCTTTTCATCCTCTGTAAGTTGAATTTCGAAAAATGAGATCTAAAAAAGATAACTCTAATAAATCACTATTTAATAACCGGCTTTGCTCCTAAACGCAGTACAGCTTGAACTAATCCATTCTATAATATTTTACTTTTAAATGACTCCCTGAATCATTGAAGGACTTTTAACTTGCCCTGAGTGACTGTAAAGCCAGGCCTATGCCAAGATGATCTGAAGAGTTTTTCAGCTAAGTCTCGACTGGGGCTCTGAAATCCCTGCTTTAAATATCTATGTAAGTTAATACATGCAGGCTCTAATGCATTATGTGCTGAAATGAATTTGACGCACAATAGAATTGAAATTTCTTTTTATTAGAATCTTTATCAGCAAAACAAACCCCTTTTGCTCTTAACGTAGAAATGATCTGTAGAGCTCAGTCCTGTAAATAAAGCAACCAGCTCATATAAACCCCCCTAAAATATACACCAAACACACTGCAGAACAAAACAGATCATCCACACAACCGAATACAGAACATCATCCTCCCAGAAGAGAAAGACCTTTCGGGCTCATTTTCTCCTCCAGTCCCGACCCCAGGTAGCAGAAACTCGTGTTCAATCCATTTCACAACTGATTGCCGTAAATACTAATGGCAGGAAAGCGAGTGACGCAGCTATGTGCCCGTACCTGTGCTCTTACAGGATTTAGATTTACAGGATTCTCGGGTCTCCTATAGGAAGAAGTGTCTGTTCAAATGGACGCTAACACCTGAAACTGACAGAGCCATGCCCTTCCCAGTAATGCACTCTTGTATGAAAACTGCTGCAACATTGGACAAGCTTTGCAGAACACAATCAACTTTGTGTTAATATTGGCGTGGTGGTAAATTTCTCACTGACTTTTTTTTTTTACTTTTTGATTAGTTAGGCTGGCTTGGCAGCACAGCATTTAAATCAGACATGTCCAAATATTGTTACCATTTCTCATCGGATTTTATACAACAGACGGTACAATCTAATTGTTTGAGGAGAATTTGACCAGTGTGTGATATTCACCTGAGCTCCAGTCACAAAGTATGCTTTACCCTGCGGCTGACTATTATCTCATTAAATTTCCACGTTATCACATACGAATCAGAAGATTCTATTATCTCATTAAAGTGATTCAAATCATTCCTATGAGATAGTATTAGAGCTTGGTGAAACTGAAGAAGAGTGTGAAGGCAGGGCTACAAAAAGAGCTTTATAGACTAGCTGGAACCAAACAGCATTCGGTTAGTCTGGAAAATACTGAATGTGTTGTTGCTTAAAATGAGATTGTTGCCAATGTTCTGTAAAGTGTGTCCGACAGTTGCTATTAAAACACTGGCTACATTTTCCAACCTCTCTTACAAAGCACTAAGGATTTCTGAACTAATTCAAGTAATTTGATGCATTCAGTGCATAAACATGATGGGACAGCAACAGACAACTGGTAAAAGAGATCATATATGTTAAGTAGAAAACCTTTTCCTTCTACTATCTTACTGATTAACCATTAGATGTAAGACAATCACCTGGATTTGCCATTTTGATAAGGACTGCAACCCATGCACCATATTCCAAATATAATTATATAAATCTTTTTTGTACATTAATGAATTACAGTATAATAATACATGCAGGTTCCAAAAATATAGTGTGCTATTATTATTTTATTTTATTTTGGGGCTTTTATCTGTTGTTATCATCAGCTATCTCTTTTCAAAGCCCTGGCAGAGCATCACTTTCCAGTCGCCTACAAAACGGTTCTCTTCCTTCTTTTACGAAGTCCTTTTTCTTGTGCTACAGCAGATGGAAAGTAGGAGAGTGACTGAGATACAGGGTTACATGATTGTGACATGGCAACAGGTTTGATAGAACGACTCAATTTGTCTTCTCTCCTACAGAGATTTTCACTACAAAACCTCTAACGAAGCTGGAGTAAAAGCCTTAAAGAATCTGTAGTCACTGTTTGTTTTCCTGTTGAACTACCGAGCCAAGTTTGGATTCGAAGAAAATATGAGAGGCTTGAATAGTAGGCATTAAAGTGCTATTATATGCAAAGATATTTCGTCCTCACTTTCAGCAAGATGAAAATATTATCAAGAGAAGAAAGATGATATCTAAAGTGCTGCACACCATCATTAAGCTTGAAGATAAAGAAAAAAAAATGAGCCAGAAGCCCCACGATAATCAGCATCTGTCATCTTCAGAAATCTATAAGAAGCCATTCTGCTTGAAAGCAGAATTAAAATGTCTTAGTAAAAAGCCAGTTTTGTTTGCCGGAAGTCATTGTCTTAAACCGCGTCGATTTTGTTAAAGTGCTTCAAATTTGCTACTGCTCATCTTTTCGTAAAACTTTCAGAACCCAAATTTAAAGTTATAATCTCAAACAACCACAATCAGACACTTTAGGAACAACGTTCAGTGTCATTTCCATATCTCACTTTCATGATAAACGTCAAACCAAGAACATACAGTAAACCTTACACACGCTCCAGTGCTGGCTAATAACCCTGTCGTTTGTGCTTCCAAGGTGCTCCATCTTGCGCTTTGGCACGTGCCGTCAGTCATCCCCGCTGCTGCCCGTGCGTGCCAGCGAGCTGCTTGTTTGCTACGAGAAGAAGGAGAGCATGATAGAATGAGAGACAGATGGGAGCGGGGAGAGGAAAGACACTCTTTCGGAAGACCTCATTGTCTCAGCTGCTTTCTTCCACCAGCTTGGCTCCATTGATCCCGCGGTAGGTGACCCTGCTCGGTCGCACCAGGACGCCATGCCCGGCCCGGCAGCTGAAGTAGCGGCGGGAGCCAACGGAGCCATCATTCTTCCCCTTTGCACTGCGCAGCTCCAGGCCCAGCCACAGGCCAGGGGCAAAGTCAGCAGTGCCAAGGTAGCGGATGGTGCCCATCTCGTTGGCGCTGCTAAGCAGGACTTGCATGCCCAGGTGCAGTTTGACTGCGCCGTCCGAGCCAGAGGAGCTAGTGGTCCCGCCCACGCTGCTTGGCCCTCGAGGAGATGCGGAGCTGAGCGAGCCCCAGCCAGAACTCAGCGTGCTCCAGCGACGCCGCGTGACGGATGAATGGCTGCTGGGGAATCAAACACATGACAAGGGCGACAAGAGGACAACAAGAGGATACTGATTAAAGACAGAGCCACTCATTTATTCTGCCTCTGTGCGTTTGTTTACATTTGTCAGTCTTCAAAGGGAAGTGCCTGTACAAACCACTGAACATGTGTATGATAGGATTCAAACAAAAATACATGCAGCTACAAAGGTTTGGGCATTCTTGGCCAAATTATCTATTTTTCTTGAATATTGAGGCGTTAAAAAAGAATCAAATACCTATTTCAAACTTTCGCTAATGTTAATGCCACTACATATTTGATGTGTGTTCAGATAAAGTTCAGATGAACGCAGTTGGTAGCCTAGTGGTTAGGGCATTTGCCCTGCGGCCAGAAAGTCTGGCTTCGATTCCCAAGACCACTAGGCACCGCTGAGGTACCCTGAGCAAGGTACCGTCCCACACACTGCTGTGCTGTGGTGTGTTCACGTATGACAAATGGTCACTTTCACTTCACTTTTTATTGCTTCTAAAATAATAAAACAGTAATAATGGAATATGCAGAAGTTTGGGCTCTGTACTACTGAGTGGACAGTGAGGGACATTATGAACAGCTTCAGCCTGCGGCTCTTGAAGTAGCTCATGGTGGAAGGATTTTGAGGTGCTTTTTGGATCACAGATTCGGCTTCATTTTCAGATCCTCAGCCAGAGGCTTAGAGGAACCCGTGGTTGCTGAGTGTTAGCACTAGGTCTGAAAAGTCTGAAACATCAGGTGACAGTTCCTAATGACGATTCTTGACCTGGCACTCTTAAGAAGTCAACTATTTTTGGAGACTTAACAATTGGTAGGGGGTCCAAGCTTTTATTCCTAGCACTATAACTTTGTTATATGACTGTTCGTATCAATAATCATAGCAAATATTATTTTTATTTATTAATTTTTTTGCTGCAGAGGTTTTATTTCTTTGGTTTACATTTACGGCATTTATCAGACGCTTTTATCCAAAGCGACTTTCATTCCCTACCTACAGGGGGCAGTCTCTCCCTGGAGCAACTTGGGGTTAAGGGTCTTGCTCAGGGACCCAGTGGTGGTCTGCTGAAGGTAGGATTCGACCCATGACCTCTTGGTCAGGAGGCAAGTATCTTACCCACTGAGCTCCCTTCACTCATATGGTTTCACTTCATAGAGGTGCCCAAACAACAGAACAAGGGCAGCAAAAAATCTTTGACAAATTTGACATTTATGTTCAAGAGAAACTGAAACATCTATCTTTGTTATTTGACATATTTGATATTGCATGTATTTGTTTTTTAACAAGTTTTAAATCAGTGTGTCTGATTTATCGCAAGGGTGCTCAGCTCTGGACCTGGGCAGCCGTGTTCTATAAAAGATATTAGATGGAAAATTATGTTCTTTCTGTCTTTATTCACCCATTCATACCTGTGCACTTGAATGGTGTAATTTCACCAAACTGTGAACATGATTGAACTTAGTAGTTCACATAACTCTGGAAAAGTCCACTTAAAACTTCTTTCCAACATATGCAGCACGGCTTCATGTTTTAATATAATTTATGATTTATTTGTAGTCTCTTACCGGTTAACTTGATTCTTCCGGTTCGGTTCTCGCTTTGTAGCGATGGCTGAAGAGGTGCTAAAACTGCGACGGATCTCTGGATAACATACACACACACACACACACACACACACACACACACACAAACAAACACACACATGCAATTGCTGTCATTTTTGTTGATGATTCTTCAGACCACCCCAAGGCCACAGTGATTGGGGAAGCTGACAGGCTACAAAACAACAGCTCACCGGTGAAGGTGCTACTATGTCGGGAGGAGGTTAGCTCCGACAGGCAGTCCACAGATCCATGGATCCTGGGAGGAAAGTGAATGAATAGTATTAGTACCCATCATTTTCTGCACAGTATAAATATACCGCAATAGTGTGCTATTACCCCCTCAGTATATACAATAAACTCAGGCAGGAATTTGCGAGCGCTCATTTAAGTGAAACATCTGGAGATGCACTGCTATAAAAATTCTGGGCCAGTGCCAGCGATCAATATCGCAATGTCTGCACCTGCCAGCAGCCAGGCCAATATTGTTTTATCGTTATTACATTTAAGCATAACTTTGAAAAATGACAGATAAGATCAATACACTTTAATAAATTTGCTGTGAAGTTTGCCTATTTTGTGCACGCGTGTAAGTGTCCATTCTCATCTAAGACATTACCCATATAATGCGTCATGTTCCTGCTAAACAGCGGTCAAACACAGGCGTTTTTAATAACTGTCTGCTGGTACTGATGATTACACATTCTCAGAAATAGCCACATGCATGCAGGACAAAGTTACTCTGACCAGGAAATCTTTCAACAGCAACACAAGGACAAAACCAAAGCTGCATCACATAATGAGCTGCCTGGCTGTACGGAAGTCACAGTCACTAAGACTCAACAAGGTTAATGACTGTGTAGACAGTAGTGTGGCCTTCGACCAATGATTTTTCCTACTCAGATAGTGGTTGTTAGTTTAAGGTAAAGACATATTCATTGCATGTTTATGATATATAAGGCAAGGTTTGAACCAGTATCCGGTTGCATTAGAGCCAAGGACTTTTCCACTACTCCACCAGAGGTTTGGCTTAAGGATTGGAAGTTACTTAGATCTTTCTTAAGTGATCCTGGTTTTAACCAGAGTAAGAGGAACCATGTCAACAGTGAGTGATTCAGAATCATAATCAGAAGAATCTTTTTTGATTGTGGAGGAAATTGCTAATGAACTGCTGATTTGAACCATCTGCAATTATCTGCAATGGGGCAGTTGGTAGCCTAGTGGTTAGGGCATTCGCCCTGCAACCATAAAGTCCAGGTTTGATCCCCAAGACCGCTAGGCACTGCTGAGATATCCTGAGCAAGGTACCGTCCCACACACTGCTCCCCGGGCGCTGTGTTCCTGGCTGCCCCCTGCTTCACTTGGTGAATGGGTTAAATGCAGAGGTTGAATTGTGTGCTGTGGTGTGTTCACGTATGACAAATGGTCACTTTCACTTATCAGGTTTATAAGTGCTGGCTTCTTTAAAGTTTGGTGCTCTGGCTGGTCCTTTGGCTTCTTGCTGGCAGAACAAGAAGACTTGGATGGACTAAACAGAACACCGACTTTAGGAGCTCTGGATAAGATCAGTGGTGGGTGAGGTAAAGATTGTAGTGTGACATTCAGTAGAACCTTTTCTACAGCTGCTTGGTTGCATCTGATAGATCACGAGCGAGGTTCTGATGACTCCCATGTGTGTTGTAAAACTGTTTCTCTGAAAGCTTCATGTGTTTGAATCAAAAGTAATGTTGATTTGCCACAACATTCCCCAAGTCCACACACACTGTTCCAGTTTCATTAGTCTAGATTGGTAAAGCCTTTGTGAGCTGAACTCAAGTGGTTAAAGGTGAGAAAATCCCAATGTCTGCAAAAGTGTGCTTCTCCAGGGACCTGTCACATGTTTCGCACCCCTGGATTTGGGCTTAGATGGAACCACAGATTGTTTATGAGAGCCATCTAGCAGTTCTCTTGCCTTAAGTGAAGGTTATCATTGGACCATTGACTCACTTCAAACTCAAACCCAGTCTTCAGGCTGAGATGATTTAGGAATCTGAAAGATACATATAGAAGAAAAAGTGGCATTGCTTATTAAGCCATGTATATCACTTGCTTAAGCAGTGACCTCACAAACATGAGGTTGTGGGATAAAACCTGACTCTCTAACTTTATGTCTTGCACATCACACTTCATCTGAAAGTAACATATCTGAGACAATATATTTAAGAGAGCTTGTCAATCCCCAGTAGCTCACTGTCTTTAGCTTGTCCCAAGACTGGAAGGTTGCTGATCTAATCAGTGTCCTACTATTGATGTCTTGTATGTCACATTTCATCTGAAAGTCAAATGTCCAGAAGTAAGTGGTGTACCATGGGCTCTATAGTGCAGTGGGTGTAGGTCTACTTTATATCTTGCACGTCACAATCATCTGAAAGTAAAATATTATTAAGTTGGTTAGGCTGCAGTGCTTTTAAGAACAGAAGGTTGTGGGATCTAATCTGTCTTTGGTGTCCTGCATATTACATTTCATCTAAAAGTGAAATGTACAAAAAAAGGAACAAAAGTTGTGGTCCTGTTGCTCAGTGGTAAGAGCTTGGCCTTGAAGACCAAGTGGCTCCTGGTTCAAATCAGAGCCTTTAGGTTTATACCTTGAACATCAGACCTCACATGAAAGCCAAATTTCCAAAAACAAAAGCTTACTAGCTGGGAAATCCAGTGGCTCAGCGGTAAGAGCACTGGGTCAAGACCCAGAGATTGTGGGTTGTAATCCGAGAATTTATATTTATGTCTTGATCAATGGTAAGAGAACTTAGTCCAAGACCCAGCAGTTGCAGGTCCAAATCAGAGCCTCTAGCTTTATATCTTGAACATCACACCTCACCTGAAAGTCACATTTCCAAAAACAAAAGCTTGTGAGCCGGCATATCCAGTGGCTCAGTGGTATGAGCACTGGGTCAAGATCCAGAGGTTGTGGGTTCAAATCAGATATTTTGTATTTTTGTCTTGATCATCAGACCTCATCTAAAAACCGAAATAAAAAAGGCACACTAGCTATGAGAGCATGTGGCTTGGTGATAAGAGCACTGGGGCAATACCCAGAGATTAAAGGTTCAAAATCAGAGCCTTTGGCTTTGTATCTTGAACAGCAGCCCGCATTTGAAAGACAATTATCCAAAAAAAGGAAGGCAAGTTGTGGCCGTACTGTGGTTCAGTGGAAAGAGCGCTGACTCCAAATCCAAGGAGTTGCAGGTTCAAATCAGACCCTTTGGCTTAAAGCCAAATTACCAAAAAAAAGCCACACCAGGTGTGAGATCCAGTGGTTTACTGGTTAGGGCACTGGGCCAAAACCCAGAAGGTGTAGATTCTAACCTGTGGATTTAGCATTATGTCTTGAACATCAGACCTAACCTAAAACCCAAATTTCCCAAAAACTCAAGCCAGCCGGGAAATCCTGTGGCTCAGTGGTTAGAGCCGCAGCTCCAAAAACAAATGGTTGCAGGTTCTAATCTGAGCCATTAGGTTTATGTCTTGACCGTCAGACCGCATCTTAAAGCCAAATTACAAAAAAAAAAAAGCATGCTAGTTGCGAGATCCTGTGGTAAGTGCACTGGGACAAGACCCAGCGGTTGTAGGTTCAAATCAGAGGTTTTATCTTTATGTCTTGAACATCAGACCGCACCTAAAACCCAAATTTCCCCAAAAGGCATGCCAGCTGTGAGATCCAGTGGCTCAGTGGTAAGAGCAATGCCTCCAAGAACAGGTGGTTGCAGGTTCTACAAAACAAACTGTCTTAAAAGCTTGCTAGGCAAGATTTGAACCCAGATTCTCCAGCATTAGAGGCATAGACTTTACCACTACACCACCAAATATGTCTCGAAGATTGGAAGCTTGGTAGAAGATACCAAGATAAGTTCTTTGCAGCAATGGAAAGAGCCCATCTTGGGTAAAAACATGCTTTGTTATGAGAGGAACAATATTGCTAATGGACCATCTCCAATTATCAGGTTTATAAGTGCTACTTCTTTGAAGTTTGGTGCTCTGGCTGGTCCTTTGGCTTCTTATTGGCAGAACAAGAAGACTTGGATGGACTGAACAGATCAATGACTTTATGAGCTCTGGATCAGTGGTGGATGAGGTAAAGATTATAGTGTGACTTCCATTTGAACATTTTCTGCTTCAGCTGGTGCATCATCTGTGAGAAGACTCCAGTTTGTGTTGTAAACCTGTTTCTCTGACAGCATCAAGTGTTCAAACGTAATGTTGATTTGCCACAAACTCTCCCAAGTACACACACGCACTGTTTTGGTTTCATCAGTGTAGAACTTATGGTTAAGCACCACTTGTCTTTTTGTGGAACATATTTTATTCATTTCAGACAAGGCTGGAATCAGAACATATAAGAATGGAACAATTGCCAATTCATTTTATATTGTTTGAACTCACAGAAAGGGAACTTGGTTTGAAGCCACAGAACTTTTCTGGCTTCCCCAAAGAATCTTTGAGTCGACTGTTCTTTAGAGAATCACTTTAATATATGAGATGTGTCAGTTAAGCTTGAAGAACCTCTATATAATATAAAGGACACGGTAAATTATCTTTATATTACACAATGACCTTTAAAAACCTTTAAAAGCTTCTTCACACATTATATTTACAAGCTTGTTTGATAAGAAAGTGAAATAGTTCAAATAATGTGAAACTTTTTTTTTTGCCAATCCTCATCCTATTAATGCCTTCCCTTCTTCACCAAACCCACTAAGTGTGTTAGGGCTTGATAACCAGCTGATTAGTTGGATCACATGTGTTGGAAGCAGTGAAAATGCTCAGATGTACAGGGCAGTGTGTCTCAGGAACCGAAAAACACTTGTCTGAATGTTGATATATGCTGCACTGTGGTTGATGGAGAAATATCTCATCAAACAATGTACATGTTCACACCTGCTGATGAGGAAGGAATCTTAAACGGTTTTAGAGCAGTCTTGGGAGGTCAGCATTCCAGTGAACCACCTGATGCACCTGTTCCAGTTCCTTATGTTCTTGATTTGCTGGATCAGACTCATTTGTGTGCTAGAATGTGGCCACCTGGTGTTACTGCAGACCTGCTTCCAACAAATAACTAGTTATCAAGCTATTGAGGTGAAATGGGTGTGTTAGAAGTGTTAGAAATGTTAACGGGTCCCGGCATAGGATAGTAGGTTAGGTAGAACTGACAGCACACAATTTCTGAGTGGAGTTTTAGATTTCTTTTGACTAATTGACCAATAAAAACTTGACTCTTTGGTCAATTGGTTTACTCAACTGTCAGGGGGCAGCTCTAGTAGAAAGCAGGACAGGAGTGGGAAAAAATCTGTCTCTTCTCGTTTGCAAAGGAGGAGAAGAAAAGAAAAAAGGCACCGGCCAGTTTGCTAAATGAGTACTGATCAGTCACTGACAAGATGAAAAACAGTGAATGAACAAAAAGTGCCTCCCTTCCCAATCTCCATTTTCGCTCACAATATAGGAGCTTTCCATTAGTTTAGCGGTGCTTAGCTAGCTGTTCCGTCTCTCCGGCTGCCCTTAAGGTTAATTAGGAAAAAAGCACAGAGCTCCTGACAATGCAGCGCTTATCACTCAGGGCTGAGGGAGATGGCTCCTACGGCAGTGCAGGAGGAGCACGCCGGCCGCGCCGCGACAAGAGAGGGTTGCTGAATGGGGATCAGGATTTGTGGATGGAGAGCTACATGGAGATGAGGAGCCTTCATGCAGGAATAGGTCCGTAAACAAGCCGAGTGATGGAGCCGGAGAGAGATAAGGGCAGCCTATTGACGAGGCAGGAAGGCTGGAAGGTAGCCACCATTAAAGAAAAGTGGAGACAAACATGAAAGGAAAATTGAAGAAGACAAAAAACAGAAAGGCAGGGAATGGTACTACAAGGAATTTAAATCTCTGATCCCAGTTCGGGGGAGGGGTTGGGGTAGAAGAAAAAAAACAAAAGAATATACTGAAAAAAACATGACTGGAGAAGCTATCTACACTGGATTGAACACAGTGCTGGACTATAGACAATGGAAACTGCACACCAAACTTTCTTTGTTGATGTTTAGCTTAAAATTAAATCAGCCTCATCTTTGGCTACTTTTTCGATATCATTATAATCCAGTGGTTCTCAAACCCACTCCCGGAGTACCTGGTCAGATCTCGAGTTTTTAAACAGAGTTCACCTCAGGAGGGTCTTGAAAATGAGTTCATATGTTGCGTCAGGTGCGCTGGGAGGAAAACGTGCAGGACAGCGGTACTCCAGGATTGAGAAGCTTTGCTATTATACTGATTTTTGCACTTTAGTATAAATGAAATACAAAATGAAGGTAGATATTTTTTCCAGACTTTGCATTGTTTTATGTTTGTACTTTGAATATTTAAAAGGTTTTAAAGAGACCAAGAGCAGAGGCAGATACTTGCTGCATTTCTGTCCTGCTTTTTTATGTTTGTCCTGTGGTATGTGTTTC
>JBBPDE010000001.1:38589989-38603936 GCA_037974605.1 Nannopetersius ansorgii
ACACAGCCCACACTGCAATAGTTCATTAAAGAATAACAGCCTGTGCTGTTTACACACACACACACACACACACACACGCACACGCACACGCACACACACACACACGCACACGCACACGCACACTGGCACAAATTGTACAAAAAGTGAACAGAAAAAGGGAAAAGTGTTTTTTTTCCATGGCTGTGTATATGTATGGTGCAAAACATTTCAGTCTGGAAGGTTTACATCCACTTCCCACTTTTATGTTACACTGCTGTAGTGTCTATGATTATGATACTTTAGTGTCAATGGAACTACTGTTACATTGTTATATTGTATATTTATTGTATTGTTTCTAACATCACCTGCACTTTGTTCAGTGCTGTAACTGCCCCCTGTGCAATAATCAAACTCATTGCAAAGTTATTCACTCTGGAAGGTTTACATAGTGTCCATCCTATACTGTTTATATACATTAATATTATTGTGCCTCTTGCTTTGTCTATTGTGTCTGTCATAACTATCATTTCATCACATACTGTACACACAGCTGCTAAAACCTTGAACCTTAAGTTGTTTAAATGTTCTGTATATATAACCATTACCTAATGAATCCCTGAAGAACCTTTGATTTTAAGGATGCATGTGAAGATTTGTAATCTTTTTTTAATATGGTTTTTCACAAGGTTAATGTTATTTAGGTTAAAAAACAATCTTTATTTGGGCCTTTAAAGGATACTTAACACTTACAAATCTTTAAACATGGTTCTTTAAGGAACCAAAAGTGGGTCTTCAATGGCACTGCTCAGAAATACTGTATGGCACCTTTATTCTTCACAGCGCAGTTCTAGGATGAACAAGAAAAGCTGATATTGTAATTTGACATTATATGGGGGTCCTTTGAATTTTTATCATCTCATAAAGAATAATCTTTGAAGAATTGTCCAGTGCAAAGTTCTTTATGGAGGCAAAAGTGCTTGTTCCGTGGCATCTCTTCAAAGGACCCATTTTGGCACCATTATTTTGAAGCGCGTATTATACCACAGCACATAAGTATGCCAGCTGGAACAGAGCCAGTAGCTCCTGTAATGCTTTGTGAGTGTGTTGAATCACTTGTGTGATGAAAGATGTTGGTATACCAAGAACACATAAAGCAGAATTCAGTTCGCAGGACAGTAAAGTTTCAGTGTGATCGTCTCGTTTCCAGAACCCATTAAATATTATTCTAAGGAGTAAATGGGGCATTTCTACACTGAGGGTTGTTTTGGGGCACACAAAGAATTAATGAGTGCACAAACTAACCTCATCTCTCATCAGCCATAGGAACATGATTATGTGTGTAGTATAAAACTGATTATGTAATCTGCTTAAGACTAAATGGATTTCATAAAAACCTATCTTTACATTCATATCTTACCTCTAGAGGCCATCCTACACACTAACCCACTCCTTCTCTGTCTCTTCCCTGTGCTTTATCTCTCCCCACAGCTCAGTCTCCAGTCTCTATCAAACTGCTCTGCTGCAGATTGTTTTTTTTTGAATGAACAATGACTAATTATAACAATAACTAAAATAACTGATGCTTCAATCATTTTGCTTTACTTTTCACATTCTGTAGAAATATATAGGTTTAAAAATCTTAAATAGCTCGCTTGATTTTTGGTTTATTAAACTAAAACATAGGTCCAGGACAAAGTTGTTAGGCCAAATTGAGCCTGAAAGCACTGCATATCCCCGGCACAAGACTCTGTTTCTGGAGAACTGGATTCAGGATGTCATGGAACAGCATTTTTGAGTTCCTGTCACGGGAGGGGCGGCTAAGCCCCAACCCGGAGCTACCTGGAAGCGTGCAGGAACGGGCAGACAGCCAGGATTCCATGCAGATAAGTGTTTATTCACAAAAACAGAGAAAAGAAAACAGGCACGCAGGCCATTCGATACAGCTACTGAAGAAAACAGGCAGGAACCAGAAACGCATAACATAAGGCGATGGACACATAACTAACACGAACACAAACAGGGCTTAAATGCAGACAGAAATCAGGAACCAACACAAAACAGCAGCAAAAGCTAAATCACATGACATACAAAACAAGCAGACACTTGACACATTACCAAACAGATACGGAATATCAAAATAAAAGCCCTAGAACAGAAACAGCAACCCAAAAGCAGTGGTGACAGTTCCTGAAGAAAGGCTGAATCAATGTAAATTTTATAAAATGTAAAGAAACACAAAAGAACCTACAAAAATAAAACAATAAGTAAATAAGTAAAGGATATTGATAAAGCACTATTTCACAGACAGAAGTCACAAAGCACTTAACAACAAACTATTCAAATTGTGAAATGCATAATATTAAATAAAGCAAATATATATTTATAAAACCAACACAAAGAGTTGTCTATAAGTGTAAGTCTTAAGTTGGGCCTTTAACTGTTTGACCGATTGCACCATTCTTAGTGCCGGTAGAAGACTGCTCCAGTCAGGGAGCCACAATCCCCATGCATCTTCAGCCTGGTGTGAGGAACACAAAGAAGACCTTGTTGGGTAGATCTCAGGGCACGACTGGTGGTGTACAACTGCAGGTGGTCCACAATGTCTTGAAGAGCCTGACCATGTAAAGCTCTATATGTGAGAATGAATGAGGATTTTGTATTGTATCCCAAATTCCACTGGAAGCCAGTGCTGAGAAAATAAAATAGAAGAGACGTGAGTCCTCTTATGGGAGTGAGTTAAAAGCCTGGTGGCCACGTTTTACATGTTCTGAAGGTGAGTTAGACCAGACTTGCTAAAAAAAGAGGGTTACAGAAATCAATGCTTGGTGAGTTAAAACCATGAACAAGCATTTCCAGGTCAGCGTTAGAGAGACAACAGACCTCAACTTAAACTAGAGCGGCTAAGGGGCCTCACATGAACATCAAAATTCAAGGACTGATCAAAACAGCACCTATTTTATGCAGAGAAGCTTGAGATAAGCAAGAGAGTGACAAAAGCGTTTCTAGGTCATGAGGTGCAAAAATGTTCAGTTTTCTGGGAATTTAGTCAGTGTTAAGGCAAGAACAACATAAGTAGGAGCAGTTTAACCCAAATGCAAACATATCACCATTGATTATTTCACTTATTTCCCAGAGTAATAAGGTGTGTTCAGCATCATAGTGAACTGATCCATTTGATATTGATCACAAACACACATGAATCTTTCCAACAGTCTAATTCCTTAATAATGGTACCACCTGCCCTAGACCGTTTTGACTGGCATAACCCGCGAGAGCTCAGGAACATATACAAACATAAGAGTTCACCAAGAGTTCAACATATGATACTTTAGCGAGCTGGCGGGCTTGGACTGGCTCTGTTGAGCCCTGGGGGGCCTTAAGGGGTTAATTGGGGGTTTGTTTAGAGGACACTGCCAGGTGGCGTGATCTGTCCTGGGGGGTAATTAGCCGCACCTGGTTCTCATGTCTGGTCACTTTAGCAATTCTGGCCAGGGGAAAGTCCTCATCCTCCACCAAATGCACAGGCTCACCAGGTCGACCTCCCCAACCCTGCAAACCCAGAGGAGAGAATCAATTCGGCTTGCACAAAAACAATAAAGCCACCCCGGTGGAGCCCTGTGACCAGTACCTGTCCCTGAACCTGTCAGGAAGAAATTCTGTTCTCTTAGAGCTGTGTGTAACACTGCAGCAGATGTTTGACCTGACTGAGACCCTAAAGATCAAATCGCCAGGTGAGGTTCCAGGCTATGATCCATCTGGAAGGATGAGATGGTGTCTGAATGTGAGATTCTTGATTTTGCAGTGGTCTGTGAGAGCTTCTGGCTTCTGGCATCAACCCTGTTCGCCTTATTACCCCTTCAGTCAAACTTTCACCAGATGTCTCCCGTCTGGCGTGGCACACTTCTCTCCTTCTCTCAAGTAAGAAGCAGTAGTCACTTTTGGCCTTTGCAGATGATACCACTTCACAGATGATGTTTGATGCCTTGTTACACATTCTGTGTTGTGACTCATCTCCCAGGTGGTTGCCAGAAACTTAGAGAGCAAGTGCCCCTGTTAAAGCACAGGCCACTGGTTCTGAATGTAGTTTAGAAAATGGAATTTTTTTTAGATCTTTTTTTTTTTTATTTGCACCTTGGGGAGCTCGCAACTGACGTGTGCATTTGTTTGTAGTATCTATCTCTCCGATGTTTAAATAAATAAATAAAATAAATTTTTACCGTTCTTTCATAAGTGCAGATTTTTTTTTATTATAACAGCAATAATATGATCATATCCACTTTATTAAGGGTATTGAACTTTTTTGATCTTTTAATGCTCAAACTATTTTTGCCTAATAGTAATCATGAGTTATTATATATAAATATTACATGGATGTAAATGCTAATTCCAAACACCTTCTCATCTGTATGTCCATGGGGCCTTTACCTGACTACGCTAAAGTTAACTTTCTTTCCTGTTGTTTAACCTGCTTACACTAAAGCAGTGGATTTTGCCTGATACAAAGAAGTGTATTTAACGTAGAGACTTGAAGACAGTTGCTACTGAAGCCTACTTCAAGGTGTGCTGGACTATTTTATTAAATAAACACCATTTTAACAGTGACACAAATGTCTGTTGATGTCCTTCAGGCACTCAAGCAGACAATAATTATTGTGAATCGCACACTCTTTGCCATTTATTTAATTAGAACACAGCATTTCAAACCTGTCACTGTATAATTTCTAAAAGCTTAGCCACAAACTGTGGCACTGAATTGGACTCTCTGAAAATAAACAAGGCATGAGAAAACATTTCAATTTGTTAGTGAATTTGTGTTTCCTCTTCTTTACTGCCACTATACCACTGTCCTGGCTGTCTCTTGCTGATATAGAGCAGCTTCTGCTCCTGACATCTCATGGCCTGGCACTGGTAGAGATTCCAATGGTCCTAACTCAGCACTGGTATCAATCCGTCATGGGCCAAAATCACTGGATTGGATATCAGAAAGGTTTATGTTTACGTTTACGCATTTAGCAGACACTCTTGTCCAGAGCGACGTACATCAGCGCTAAAGTAGTCTACGTCTGTCCTTTATACCTGTAAAGCTACACTAAGATCTACACCTGCTTTTAACCAGCTAAGTTATTGCCAGCTAAGTTACGCACCTTAAAAACCCTGTTAAAAGAAAAAAAGTCAGAGGTTAATACACAAATAAGGAAAAACATTTAAGAAGGTAAGTGCCCATGGTTTTTCTTAAATAGTTAGAAAAAGAAGTGGGTCATCAGATGGCACTTGAAGAAAGCGAGCAGATCTGATTTCGTTCCACCACTGGGGGCCAAGACTGAAAAGAGTTTTGATGCATTTTATCCTCGTCTTTTCAGCAACAGAGGTTTCAGACAAGCGGTGCTTGAGCCTCTGAGAAGACGAGAATTGACACGCTGCTTGATCAGTGCCGATAAGTAAGGCGGTGCAAGTTCGCTCTTAGCCTTGAAGGCAAGTGTTAAGGTTTTGAACTTAATGCGAGCAGCCACAGGGAGCCAGTGAAGTCTGAAGCCAGTGGAGGCATGGTCTGTGAGTATGTAGGAACACTGAAGACTAACCTCGCAGCTGCATCCTGAATTAGCTGAAGTGGTCTCGTTACCTTCAGTGGAAGTCCAGCCAGTAGAGTTTTGCAGTAGTCCAGTTTAGAGATGACCAGTAACTGCATGGCTTCAGTAGTGAGAAAGGGTTGGATTCTCCTGATGTTGTAAAGAAGGTATCTGCTTGTCCTGGAGAGGTGGTCAACGTGCGACAGGAATGACTGTTCTTCACCTAGCATGGCACTAAGATTTCTTACCTTCTTTGAGGGGGCGATAACAGAAACGGTGTTCTCAAAAGAAACGGTGAGGTTGTGGCTTGGTGATGGACTCCCTTTGATGAAAAGAAGCTTAGTTTTGCTGGGATTCAGCTTAAGGTGGTGGGCCACCATTCAAGAGGTCAGCCAGACAGCCTGAGATGTGGGTCAAGACCCAATCATCTCTGGAGGGGAAAGAGAGAATAAGTTGAGTGTCGTCTGACTAGTAGGGCAGTTTCAGTAGAGTGTGCAGCCTTGAATCCAGACTTGTGAGGGTTCTGAAGTCTGTTTTGAGAAAGAAAGATGTGGAGTTGGTTATTCAAATTCAAGATCATGTAGTGCTTAACCAAACCTAGAACATTGTACCACAAAAAGAGATATATACAAGTAACAGCAAGGCTGTGTTCGGCTCCCCGCTCCGTGTATATAGTACACTCTGTAGGAATTATATAGTCTCCTGCACCCAAACAGTGTAAAATACACTCTGTAGGAACAAAAATACAGGCTCCTGCACTGAAACGATTGGTAGGAATTAAAATATAGGTTAACACAGAGGCAGTGGTGGTTCAGCCATGTGTGCAGAACTCCATAATGGGCAAATTGCGCGCCATATGGGTGGAAAAAGTCAGATTTTATAATATCCATCGGCACCCTCTAGAGGAAGTAGAGAGCAATTTCAAACTGAATGCGCATCCAGACAAGTACTGGTATTGGTATCAGCAGGTACTTGAGGCTGCAGTATCAGTATCGGTATCAGACATGAAAAAGATGTATTGTGCCATCCCTAATTTATACATTCAGTTTAATGACGACTCACCAAGTGAAAAATAATGGAACTATTTAAATGTTCTTTTACTAATTATGCTGATTCCTGCAAGTGTGACCATTTTACATAACCAACCTGACAATGTGCTTACCGTTACTTTTCATATACTATAAAACTAAGGCATGACTATGTTACACTGTATCTAGTCATCCAATATAATTATGATGTATATTAAAATTATGTACATTATATACTTTTTGTAGATTATAATGTAATACGGTGAAAATTCTGGAGAAAAGAAAACTTTTGACCTATCTACCGACTCACCTAAATGATGCTTTGAGGAGGTCTGTCAGAGTAGATGGGTCTTAAAATCCTAACCATTCTCCACAGAGCTTGTTTTCTCCTCACTCTTGTTTACCTTTGTGTGTCATAACTGTTCCATGCGGTCACCCCTGCTGTGTCAAAGCTTTTTAAAATAGTCTATATTCCTGTTTCAGTTTGTACCATGTGTGCAACTTTTTGCTACAAAGTCATTATTTCTCTATCACCAGTAGGATGCTTCAGTCAATAACAATCTATTTTTAAACACTTATTTTACTTTCCTTTTGAAAATCTTGGCGATGGACAGTGTTTTTCTTTTGGAACAGGCAAAACAATTTACAGTGTATTGTGCATTTGTGTATATACTGTATATATATGTATTGCACCATTACCATTTCACACACAGACCCAAGCCCTGTTCATCTGGGGTCATTTTAAAATTGGGACTGGGATCGTGGATCAGTGGATCAGATTGTGGATCAGTATAGAAGTTTGCTGGTTTTAAATTGCTTACATTTCCAACTCTGCCTCATGACTCTTTCAGAACTTGACGTGACCCAAATTGGGTCATGACCCATGGGTTGAGAATCGTTGAACTGAAGCATAATTTTTTTGGCAGCACATTTACCATAAAAAAAAAACAATGTCTGTTATACTTAATTTGTCAGTGCCTGCAAGTAGCTTTGAGTAGGGTTTGGATTCCCTTGCATGCTTCTAGTGAGTGCTTGAACAATTTTGCTTTCAGTCTCTCTGACAGTCTTAAATTCTCCACTAGTTTGCACATTACACTGCTAATCTGACGCTGCTCTGTCTGGCATGTTGTTGTTTTGGTAAGTTTCATAATTTAATGTAAATATTCATCAGATCAATACATAGTATTGAATATATATGTATACATACATTATATATATATATATAACTTTGTGAATAGATTAACGCCAATATTTTTGTTTATCGCGCGGTAAGGGTCTCGCCGTTAATGGCTCAGCACTAATATATATATATATATATATTACTCTTATTTTTTATTTTTTTCTTGGAGCAAAACACCATCTCACTTGTATGGCAAGAACAAAGCAGACTGCCCGCAAATCCACCTGTGGTAAGGCAGCCAGGAAGCATCTGGCCATGAAGAAACCTCACCATTTCAGGCCCGGCACCGTGGCTTTGAGAGAGATCTGCCTTAACCAAAAATCCTTGGAGCTGCTGATCCACAAGCTGCATTTCAGCGCCTGGTGCGTGAGATCGCTCAGGATTTCAAGACCGCTTCCAGTGCTCCGCCATCAGGACCCTGCAGGAAGCCAGCAAGGCTTACTTGGTGGATCTGTTCAAGGACACGAAAATGTGTGCCATCCACGCCAAGAGAGTCACCATCATGCGTATCCGCGGAGAGTGCACTTAAACTAACTGCGTCTAAGGTCCCCAACGTGGAACGCGCCCCCTGAACATCTGTGGATAACACAAGGATAATAAACTCATCTTAATTTAATCGATCTATTCTTTAATTTTTATTTCTGGATAACTTCTGTAAAATGACCTTGAGAGTTGTGAAAGGCACTTATAAATAAAATATTATTTCTTACAATTATTAAAATACGTTTTTGAAAGATAACATGCTATTTGTCATCAAAGTCTATCATGCAGACCCCACCTCCATACACCCCCCCACCAAACACACACTTGTGTTCTATTCACCTCTTACTTGTTCACATATTGTTTCCATCTGCCCCTAAACATTGCATGCTATGGCTTAGTAAATAATGGGGCACTGTTTCCTTTACTAAAGGTCCAAACACCATATGGGTCATTTATCATCTGGCTGATCACATCAGGTATCAGTCCCGCTGATCCGACCCAGGAGAGCTGGCTGTCCACCCCTCACCCTCCGCAAGGAGCGCACATTTTGTGTTCTCCCCAGAGGTGGGCTTTCAGGTCTTGTAATAGCCTCGTATGCCCACCAGTAGCTTCATTTGTTTTGATTGTGCAAGCTTTAATTGGAAGTGAAACACAGCTCCCGCCCCAAGGGAGAGAAAGTCTGCCAGGCTAAACTAATTAGCCTTTCACATGACTGCTGCCTCCAACTTAATTGAATTTAATTAGCTGGATGGCTAATGTACACCTTACCCACAGTACACTGTAGCTGAACAGAATTGTCGTTTGTCATAGCTGGAAGGGTTTAAGAAAATTCCCACTTGTTAGAAATCTTCTTTTAATGCCCATGGTGTTTTATTTGATTCACTACACTCCATGCATACTACGTAAACTGTTAATGGAAATTTGCACATGGGTGTTAAACCCCAAATGAATGGGGGATTATCCTCTTTAGACTGTGTTGTCTGTATGTGCCATTGTTGAATCTGAAATTTATTGCAATATCTCATACAGTTGTGTGCAAAAGTAGAAAAAAATCATTTAAATGGCATGTCTTGTTAATTTTCTGAGTGAAAACAACCTACTACAGCACTCGTCACCAACCCCCATGTGGAAAATATCTACTTTCCTGCCTTGTTTAGTTCCAGCCTGCAGCTAACATGCTGCCCCGCCCCCTGATCTACATCATGATTCTCTAAACATTAGCTCAGGATTTCTATTTATTTTAACATACGTCATAATGTGTTTGCAATATGTTAAATTCAAATGAAGCAAATATAGAGTAATTACACAGAAGTAAATATACAGAATTGTGTTCTTTGTAGAGGGCTGGTGCTTACTTTCACTCATTCAATGTAATTTGATTCGCTGCCAAAACATTTGCACACAACTGTGTTCTAACATTCAAAACGTCACTATGCCATGACATGTCTGCCTCCATTAGAACTGAGCATTACTGATTGAATAGAATTACTGCTTAGTGCAGAATGGTACAGCCTCAAGGGCTTCATTTGCACATTGGATTAAACACAGATAAATATGTGAGAGAGCAAGAAAAAGTCAGCAATCGAGTGGTTGGCATGTTTATGTAGTTTTTCACTGAGGAGCAGGCTATTTAATAGTCTAGCATAAATGCTGTATATTATACAAATGCAACTTATGTCTTTATAAATACCTTGGGCAACAGTTTTAGATGTCTGAAGGTCTTTCAAGTTTTAGGTTTTATGATAAACCCTATGTCTGAAGGGAAAAATAAACTGCAATTAGCGTAATATGTAAGATCAAAAGTGCATGTTTGTACATTAAACAGTAAAATAGAATGTGTAGTGGGTGCACATTCACACATTACGTAAATAAAGTCCTTTAAACAGTATCCCATTGTTTATTTTATGTCACTGCCTTATCAAAGCCCCTTCTGAGTTCTCAAGTATCCATGTTTATTCATAAAAACATTCAACTTTTCTCTTTAGAAATGTGATATTCAAATACTGTTTGTTTAATAATTCTGACATTCAAATGGAATAATTTATCCCAAGTGATAAAACATTGGGCAATTTGCACTGACAGCTATTCGTTTTGTGTGTGTCCTCTTGAGAGAGCTGTTTGCTTGCATTGCTCCTGCATTGTTTGTCCTTCTGATTCTTTGCTGTCTCACCGCCGGCACTGATTCAACAGGCTCTATTGGCCAAAACAAGAGCTGACTAGGGCGTGTGGGCCGCCCCATGCAATTTACTGGAGACATTTGTCTCGAGTGATCTGAACATGAGTACACTGTGAGATGTATAGCAGTTTAAAGCTGGCATTTCCACGAACCTCAAATGCGTCTCCAGTGACCAGCTTTGTTGTTTTTTTATGGCTGGAGGAAAAATATAGCACATTTACTACATCTACTATGCTTTGTTGTCAGACAAAAAATGTGCCATGTACATCTTGCTTGTAATGTAAGCACTGTTACAAATGTATAAACCTGTGGGACTGCTAACACGAACACGGTACGAGATTAAGACTAAAACTACACAGCGCCTTTCATCTTTGCTGCGATGACGACGTTGATTAGATGAACCTTAGATGTCAGGGCTCCACCAAGGCACTTTTGCATTCCAGCAATAAATGCTATGGGGTTACAAACGCCCCCAACCACTTCCGAAAGTGGCTTTAGCTTTGAGAACATGACATGTCTCCAAGTTTCATGGGACCACTTTCACACCTGAACCTCCAGTTAGGATCAGACCATAAACTTCTAGTCAAAAGTTTCATGTAGAGCCATGTGTAAATGGTTGAAAAGACAATAAACCTACTTGATGAATATAATTAGTGATACTTATATGCTAACATACATTACATATTCTAAAAGATTTCTTATCTAAAAAACTGTTTCTTATGGACATAGAGAGGACTGTAGGCATGAACAACAGGTGTATTCGTGTAACACCAGTAAATATCAATGCTTTAAAAAGTAATAGAAGATTTTTTAAAGAATTTGCTGATCTTGTGAGTAGGTTGGAGGGATGCAGGGTTGCTTAGAGAATCCTCATCAAAGCACCCAGCCTGTGCATGAATTTGTTAAAATCGAGTGGGTTAAATTAGGACATGGTTGGTAACCGTGGTAACTGTTGGTAACAATACTGGGCTTCCTAAAGAATAAGTCTGAAAATGGTTCAATGAAAACATTGACGTAATAAAATCAATAGTTTTTGTATTAATACATTTATGTAATTAACCACTAATATAGTGATTATCTGAGCAAAAATGCTTACTGCTCCGATAAATCTTTTTTTAGAATATAATTTTCTTAAGATTACAAGACTTTTGCATACCACTTACATGTGAACCACAACAAACTTTTCTAAACCAGTTTGTCCAGCTGATTTTAGATCTGCTCTTAGTTTTTTTCATTCACATAAACTTTTTGAATTATGAGTAATATTAGATTTGCAATAGACTTCCATGCGATTTTTATTAAACCACAGGCACCAATCAAGGAAGAGATTGCATCAGATAGGCCTTCAGGAAAACATTCTAGTTATTAACTCTAATGATTAACCTAATAATAACTTTCTAAATTCTTATAATCAGACTTCAGGGTCTGATCCACCATAGCTTGTTGAAGACAGGAGGCCATTTTTGTCATTTAACCAATTCATCATTATACAAATTACATGAGGTTGATAGGAAAGAGCTTGGGATCACATTCTTGTAACCTAAACACGAATCCCAGAACTGGGGCTAAATTACTCCTTGTTTTATTTATTATGTATTTCTACAACATATAACGAGACATATTTAAGTAATAGATATTTTAGGACCATCAGGGTCACAGCAACGATGTTGCTTATGTACCTATCACATATCCAGCATTCCACAGTCACTTTACTGGAAAATATATCTTGTCTTTTGTGTCTGTACAATTGTACAAGTTCTACAATTCCAAGAATACTAATATATGTGACCAGTAGAGATAATGTTACTACAGCTTTGGAAAATACTCTAGTAGGTCCTAGTAGGAACCAAGAGTCTTGGCTTGTCATCCACAGCAATTGTAATTTTCAGAAAGACCAGTTTTATTACAAAAGTCAATTTTAGAAGGTCACACGATGATTCTTCTCAGTTGTAATGGCTGTTCCTGTGTGAATGTGGCCTAGTGCCTCCAAGAAGAAGTTCCTAAATATTGAAATTGCAATGCTTTGCATTTTGAGGTCTGATTTTTAAATGAAATTCAAATAAATTTTTAAATGAAAATGCTTCACTCACTGTTTTATTCATTTCTCATTAAAACTGAGTAACAAGTTATCTTTGAGGCAAATCATGAATAGGAAAAATGCACAGAGAACATGAATCTACAATATATTTTTGCTGTAAACCTACACTATAAATTTTCTTCTAAGAAAAATAAACTAAAGTTAATTGAACCAAATTATTGCATTTTTACAATGTATTTAAACAGTGGCACAAAAATAGGGTATACAGTATATGCGGTGTATATGGGTGCACTGCCAGGGGGTGCCAAAACAAGGGAGACAGAATAAATATGATTGGCATTTATGTATTAAAACTGTTCCTTGTGCTTTTAATTCATCACTATGCTCTAAATATGCTGTTTAAAATATTTAAGAAACGTAGTGCCTGGCCACTGGCAGTAAATGTTATGACCAGTGATGCTGCCGCGACGGGGGATGGCGGGGTACATACCCCCAAAAAGTGAGTAGTTGCGCCCCTGTACTTAACAATACACTTTCCATATATAATGTTGCACCATTCCAGAAGTCAGAGCTGCTCTTGAATGGGTGGGCTCTAAAATGATATTGGGTGGGATGGAGTTTCTGCATGGTGATGTAAAATTGATTAATTTGAAAGGAAAGATACTTTATATGCTTATTGTCATTGATTGCTAAGCTGTAATATGAATTACAGGAGACATTCAGTTGGAGAGGGAAAAAAGAGGGTCTGCTTGATTGAAGAGATCCTCAATCAGAGAAACGTGAGAACCTCCAAGTCACCTTGTGTCCAAACTGCTTCGGAGAGCACTGGAGAAATTACAGCAAGAGTGATCCTCTTTGTGTTTCCATGGAGACAGTGTATGAAAAAAAAGAAAAAAAAGAATAGACGAAGGAATTGTGGTTCGCTTTCAGATCAAAATGAAAACGACAGAATAATTGTAAAGCCGCTGTAAACTAATTGGGCAATCAGTTTTGCAATACATGTAATTTTCAGCAGCATCCAAATTATGCATTCAGTATTTTCATATGATTTCAAATGACTATGATACAGGATCTGTTTTGTATTTCCTTTGCTGAGGATGAGAAAATGGGGAAAGGAAGATTACTGCATGAAGGGAACAAAATGGCTAAATAAATTGAAAATGAAAAAGGCGTTTTGTTTAAAGTGAGAGAAATCAGGTTTTAAAAAATCCAGTTGTGTGCTATAAACGAGTTTAGAAACTTTCAAAGAGCAACATGAGAACGCATGCTGTCAACAGAATACACAGTTATTTCTTTTTCTGATATTGAGCAGAACTCTTTTATAGCAAGTTCAGAGAACCTACGAAACCTCAGCTGCAGTCTCAAACAGTCACTTACCACTTCAGCAGGTACCTTGTGAAAGTGATCAATCGGTCATACGTGAACACACCACAGCACACAGTGTGAACAGCACGAAATACTTCCTCTGCATTTACCCCATTCACCAAGTGAAGCAG
>JBBPDE010000001.1:38656817-38668845 GCA_037974605.1 Nannopetersius ansorgii
TTTTTTTTAAGCTGTTTACCCTCAAGGGCATTTTTTCTGCCCAGACATCATTATTGGTTTAAATTGACCTCACGAAAAACCTAAAGACAATATAATTTTGAGCCAATAATACTAAAACACTTTGTGAAAATACTATGTAGTTAATGTTTACAAAATACCTCATTTGTCATAAAAAATTATGTGTGAAGCATTAGCATTCATTAACATTAGCATTCAAAATGTCTGCCATGGATTTTCAATGGTTTCTGCCTGTGGCACAAAACTTGTTACTGTGCCGTTTATGCCATGCCGACTGATGCCACTCACTCCCTCCAGCATGCATATATCTTAAATTAACAGTGGTGGAGAACTGGGGAGCTCTGAGTTAGTTGGCTCTTTGCAGTTCCTGGCCATGGTACGATCACAAATATTCAAATGCATCTACCCCAAAATATATGTATTCTTGGAAAAGATGATCTTTGTAAACAAAATTTTTACTCAAAATCCCCCATGAAAAGATTATCATAATTAGGTGCTACTGCTGAGCCCAGGGCTTTGCCCTGTATAAGCAAATAGTATTCAGATTCTAGAAGTAGGTCAGTTTTAGTTAATACCAGGGATAACAGCAAACTAGCAGAATGAGAATGAGTATCTCTTATCAGCATACTCTAGATTAATGCTAGTAGATGATTTGTTTCTGTATAAAAACAAAAAGAGTGACTAACACTAAGCTTCTTCACATTTTTTATATTCAATATTTGCATCATTTTATTATATAATATATAATTTGTATTATTATTATAAACAAAGCGTCTTTATTTAGGGTGTAAAATAGTAGTCTGCATACTTTATTTTTCACACTTCATGCACCATGAAAAATTACATACCCAAGCTGGGAAAAAACACAAATACAGTCATTTGCAAAACCCCTGTTTTGTTGTTTTTTTAAGTGAAAGTAAAGGAATGGGTGTCTGTGTGTCTGCCTCACGCCTGCAGACCCAGCAGAAACCCATGCAGGATAATCAGAAACGACTTGAAATCATTTGGGGAAATCAAAAACACCATGTGAAAATTCATCAGAATCTGACTGGATTTAGAGTCTAAAGGGATTAATATAGTTGTTAATATCTGAGAAAGAAAAACAACAAACGAAGCCCTCAATAACACATTCAAGAAACTTTTTTCCCCACAACACCAACCGTAAGTGCAGTACATTGATTCTCTTCTGCAAATTAATTAAAGCCTAAAGGTACGCCAGAGTTTGACTGAATAAGCAGGGGTGAGGGGTGTGTTTCATGGCCTCAGCCTGTGCCGGGGGATTGAAATGAGCAAAGCGTTCTGAGCCTCTGCAAAAACAAGACAAAGTAATTATCACAGGCAGTCATCAGACCCAAATATCGCCATCCAGTGTATTCTTTGAAGATTCCTGAGCGGTGGAATAGAAAGAAAATTTTAATTAAGGTCTAATTGACTAGCCGACCATGCTATTCTGAGAGTGCTCCTCATATTTCCGGTATCGCTAGTGAAACAAAACAGTGATTAGGTAAAAGGCACTTGCATCTTATTTTCCGGGTGGATTTGAGCTAATGCTGGTTTGAAACATTAATGACACAGGTGAGCTGGACAGATAGGAGGTGGACTGAGGAGCAGAAGCAAAGACATGAAGCATGAACACAATGTTCTGGTCTTTTTTCATTAAACTCATAATTAGTGTCATAACTAATGGATTCTAATGGATGGGCTACATACCGCTGACCATGTATGTGAATATTAAACTCTTCTAAAAGGTAGAAATCAAAACAGTTAATTTTACCATTCAGTACAATATCACATCCCAACTGCATTCTTACATTAGCTGTGTTTCTCAAGCAGCACGAACGGTTTCTAACTGCACGGTCTGTAAACGTGATCTGTTCTATAGGCTCATAAAGGATGTGTGATACATCCCTCCTCCGGCAGCATGCCGGAGTCATATCAGCAGAGGCATGGTGGTGTGACGCACTGACTACACTAAGCCTCCATGTCGAGAAAGTCCATTACTCATTCATAATTACATTCCTACCACAGAGGGAGATACAGCAGCTTCATAAGAATCCTCAACCTTTCTCCTCTCGAGTACTTTTGATAGATTTTTCTTTCTTTTGTTGTTTTCATATTTTGGATCTGCTTAGCGGTAAGAAGAGATTAGACTTCACTTTATGTCATTATAGATCCTACAGATTTTACTGGTTATCAAGTATTCTAGTAATTCTTCTGATGATTAATCAAGTATCCATTTGGGCTTACGGACGTCTACGGAATGCTCTTGTGGATTCCTGACCCTTTTTCCATCAAGAACCTTTCCTGGTCATATATACGAGGAACAAACAATAATTATTAGTTAGGAGCACTGATAAAAATAAGAATTCCCAGAAATAAAACAAATATTTATCATGTCGATTTTTAGGAAAATTGTTATTTAATAATCAATTTGTTTCATAATCCTGAGATGCTGAGTCTGCCTATTTCTTTTTCAGACTGAAGTTAAAAAATATTAAGAGACTGTCACGGTTCGACCAGTGACTGTTAGGGGTCGCTGTTTTGGTTTTGTTTTGCCTGTGTTTTTGGGACTTTTATTTTGTATTTTCATGTCTGTTTAGTTATTGTTCACATGGTTTGGTTTTCACCTGCTTTGTGTTTCATTCACTGATTACTGTCTGTATATAAGATGTGTAGCCCACAGTTGTCTGTCCATCGCCTCATTTAGCCTGATTCTGTCTTGTCCATATTACGTTCATGTTCCTGTTTTGTAGCGGCCCTTGAGCCTTTTGTTTGTGTTCAATAAAAGTAAACCACAGCATGGATCCCTGTTTTCCAGCCTGGTCCTTGCCTCGAGGTAAATCACGGACGCGGGGTCCCCCCAGAGAGACAACCAAGGTTTTAACAAAATGAAGTTTGGAATGAAGATAGAACATGCTAGGTACCCAGTTTAGCCAATTTACGAACACTATTAAAAGTCTATATAAATTGAAACAGTGACATCATTCACTGAAATAACAAACCAACTCATTCGATTTTTTTCCCCCATAATTTGATTTATGGCTGTATAAAGATTTTAAAAGATTCATGCCTTGAACTTCCAAATTATCACTGCTATGTAAGCAAGACCAATATAAAAGCATAAAATATCAGCATGTCATGGGACCTTTAAAAATCACATTAATGCAATGGACATTCAGTTACTAATAAGTGAATGTCCATTTTTGACCTACATTTTCAGACCCGTTAATTAATGTATTTAAATTAAATGCAGATGACATCTGCCTAGAAGAATGTGCACCCCTATTCTCCACTTTCTCCATTTTTCCTCTTAAATGTGTCATTGTTTAGAGGATATAATAATTTATTGACCAATACTCTAATTGTCTTCATATCCTCTTACTTTTGAATAGTATTACAAGCCACTAGACTTCAACCTAATCTTCCTTAAACCTTAGATTTCTTAGAATGACTAATAATAATATTTGTTAATATTTTTACATTTTTGTATTACTGTGTACATTCCGTCAAGGCAGCCTGTCAGAAACTGAGGGAACACTTTGTTTAAGCAAATTAGCCCTGTAAAGACAGATCGCAAAATAAAAATTAATCATAGGCAGAAATAAAAGAGCATATGCTAGGAGCAAAGGTTAACTTAATTCTGTCAAATACTTGATTTTGTTTCCACCCTCTGCTGTATATCTAATAGTCTAATAGACTAAGTGCTTAATGAATGACATATTCCTCCGTGACACATTCATTGGCTGGCCCTGGGATGTGTTCTGGCTGTCAGAAACTTGTGAATATTGCAGACACAAAATGACAAACTGAAGTATGTAAATGAGAAAGCTTTTTTTTTTTTTTTTTAAGCAAGCCTGGATAGCTCCTGTACATATTCATGGGCACTGCTCCAGTTGTTAGCAATATATAGCATTTTGGTTTGACATAGGAACGGTTACAGCATAAAGATTGACTAAAAGGGTTCATTGGTGGGTTTCGTACAGTTTATGGCTGACACATAACTCACTGTATCTGCACTTCACAGTGGCGTTATCTCTGCCTTACCGATTCCCACACAATTTCCATGCAGAAGACACTGTGATTTATACAACCCTGCCTGTAAATCCCCATAACAGTCCTCCACCACCCGCTACCACTCTACAGGGGGAGTGTAGATTAGACTAGAGTGTGCTGTTGATAGGTTATGGTTTGCCGGTGGAGGCGACTAATTTAGTAAAGGATGAGTCAATGAAAAGGCACATAATTGGATTATCTGTGCCATGACAATAATAGAATATCACAAAGTGCAGCTCAGCGCTCTCAAATCACGGGCCAAAACAGTACATGCAATTAGCAGCAATGGAGCTTCAAAATGTCACAGAGCATTAATGAATATACTGCATCATCAAACCCTTATGAGTTATGAATATGGAACTATACAGGAGGTACTATGCTGTATATTACATGAGGATCAGTAATTATATTATATGTTGATTTGTTTTAAAAAACTAGCACACAAAACACTCACAGCTGTTGGTCATAATCACAGAAAATAGTTAATAAACGGTAATCATTTGCAAGCTGGCATTACTGCTAATGAACATTTTTTTTTTTTTATTTATATGTTTATGCCCGGCAGCCAGCCAGCAACAGGAGGTTCAGAAAGTTAACTGCTTAGGCTGACTAATCCAATTAAACAAAATAAAGAATGGGAAAGAGAGATAGAGAGAGCAAATAATAAGAAGCAAGCTTATTTGTAAGGTAATTAGCATTCACAAGAGGTTTAAGGGTCTGAGTGTTTACCTGTAAATTAGGACCTCATCATCTGAGCAGTTGTACTGGAGCTGGTACATTTTCACCTTGGGAGTTGCTTTGCTGACTGTCCACTTGACCAGGGCAGAGACTGAAGTGACTTCTGACAGGCTCACCACCTGTTCCGGTTGAACTTTTGTCTCCCCTTTACTGTTCTTGGTGGAGCTGGTGATGTCAGAGAGCCTGGATTTGGGCTGTGAGGTGCGGTTTGTCCCATTGCTCAGGTGAGGCAGCTGAATGATGGATAGCTCAATTGAGGCCGTGGACTCTCCTGCAGCATTGGCAGCAATGCAAGTGAAAGTGCCGTAATCCTTGGCAGTGGTGACCATGATGTCAAGGGTGCCATTCTCATAGACGGTGGCTCTTGATGAGTTACTAATAAGCCGGTCATCAGGGGCCACCCAGTGTATGTAGGGCATGGGATCACCCACTGCCTTGCAACGTAGACTAGCCGTCTGGCCCTCAAGCACCAGAAGTTTGTGTGTATGCTGAGTAATCAAGGGTGGCTCACAGACAAACTCCTCTTCTCGCACATACCAGAAATACCGTCCTTTCAGACTGGGAGGGGAAGCACACGTCTCCATGTCATCCTCCCGTTCAAGCCTCCGCAGCCACAGCACCTCGCAGTTGCAATGAAGAGGGTTTCCACCAAAGCTGAGAGAAAGCACAGGGGCATATGGTGTACTTAGCACTGCATTGGTCTGAGAACGAGCAAATATGGGATCCGGTGGAAGCTTCTGGAGCCGGTTTGATGTGAGATCAAGTCTAGCCAATTTGTCAAGGTCCATGAAAGTACCTTCTGTAATGTAACTGATGAGGTTGTGGTCGAGGCTGAGCTGGTGTAAACTGAGCATCTTGCGGACAGCGTCCCAGGGCATGCTCCGCAGGTTGTTGTAGGAAAGGTCCAGATCCTCCAATGTTAGCAGAAGGTCGTCGAAGGCTTCTTCATAGATGTGGTTCAACTGGTTGTTGTTCAAAATGAGGTGCTGCAGGTTGACCAGGCCTCGCAGGGCATCTGCTCCAATCTGGGTCAATCGGTTGCTGTCAAGATGGAGCGAACGAAGAGTCTCTAGGTCCACAAATGAGAAGGGCTGGATGGAGCTTATGGTGTTCCTTGACAGAGTCAGGTCCACCAAGCTTGTCATGTTTACAAAATCCTGCTGCGTGATCCTGATGATGTAGTTCCCCCCAAGCCGCAGTTCCACAGTCCGCCGGTCAATGTCTGGGGGGACGAAGAGCAGGCCTTTAGAAGGACACAGTGTGCCTAGAGATTCGGACAGGTTCTGACAGACACAATATTTAGGGCAGGCAAAGGCCGTCATCACTGCACTTCCCAGGAGCAGGATGCTGCAGAGCACTTTGGCCATGGTAGTTCATGTACACGGGCCTGGAAAAGCAAGAGGGAAACAGCAATCAGCTTGTCCTTTTTCACACACAGCCATAAACACACAGCAATTACATTTGTGTCAGTACCTCTGCCTCAGCCTGTCTGTAGAATGTAGAGTCCTCATTATGAGCTAATCCCATCTCTGCACCCTTCAGGGTACAACTAACTCAAACAGACAGGCATACATGTAGCACTGGGCATGTGCATACGCCTCCTGACTTCTTCTTCTGTCACAGTGAGAAGCTTAGAGTGCCACACATTTCTCTTTCCAATACTTTCAATTTGTCAACCTTTCTCGCCATTTTAATGATCCATGTGATATCGACAGCATCCATTATTTTGCAAGGAAAACATTTACAAATTGGGTGGTAAGCAAGTTTTGTGAGGAAGATGATGGATCACTCAAGTTGTTCTGTTAACAACTTCTCATGCAACATTAGACATTTAGCAAATCTTTCAAACAAAAGTAATATTGTGATGGAGATGTAGTATGGTAGAGAAAGACATCCATTGTTATTGGTTCAATGGCTAAGAAAAATGTATGGCACACTACAACAAACAAAGAAAATTGTTAGGCGTTTGTTTGCAGTACCACCTTTGGGGTACTTGTGTATGACAAATATCAGTCAACAACTCCGCTTTCAGTTGACTTCTCATGACTTCGTATGACTACCTCTTAAAGCTACTTTGGAAATAAAAATCATACACCTTTGCCTTTAAAGACATGCTGGTACATTGTCGACCCCAGCTCCTTTCAGCTCTCCCACTGACTCTCCTCCATTGTCTGACTATTGAAAAACTGCTAAAGAATGAAAAATGTCTGTGCACTGAAGGACTCGCACATTTCTGAAGCTGTTAGTGTCTGTGCACGTCTGAGAATAGCCCAGCAGCTTTAACACCCACCTACCCGTCACCCCGTACACTAAGGAAATAGATGGGCAGACTCACCCTCAGACAACGGCCCATAATTCCCCAGGACATTTATATCATTAATTTCAAATACACTCAAAACCTAAATCAATTTTAATCAGATTTCCACTGGAGCGATTCTTTAATGGCAAGTCAGGCTTGGAGGAGCAGGGGAACTGCTGGATCTGGCAGTGATATCCCGGGTGGGAATGACACGAAATGATTTTAATTTCCAAGAATTAAAGTCAAGGATAGTAGTGCTCACATCCTGCAACACACTTCCCAAAAAGCACGTCTTTATCAATGCCTTTAATCTGGATCCAATGCCCATCTCCTTTCACCTCTTGTACACACACAGTGGGTTTCCAATAACTCATAATTATGAGTGACATTACGCACGACAGGCTCGTTCCTTTCCGAAACAAGTTTGCAATTACATTGTGCGGAGCTGCTGCATTTTGACTGCATGTCACACAGAGATAATTGGATTGAGACAGCATGCAGAAATGAATGTTTGTAGGGGAAAATATGAGAACGTAAGGCCACAAAGGAAAAATGTAGAGGGAAAAGACCAAGAATCACTTGGATAGCACTGAAAAGCAGGATGTGCCAAGTTAACGCTTAATTCCACGGGATTATATTTATGTGTGCCTAGACAATAACCGGCCTTAAAACCAAAGGAAGTCAGCACTGCTGCAAAGTTATTGTGAGACGAAGTATGGTGATTACCTAGACCATATAATCAAAACCAACAGTCAAAACAAATGAACTGAAAGACACAATAGATGAAAGGTTTTCAGTGAGCCGAGTTTTCCACAATCAGCCTCTGCCGCTAGGTTGCCAAGGCTGCATTTTGCTGCAAAGAAAATCGTATAGCGGTGCTGTGACACAACCAAAAATTGCTTTTAGAAAGTATGAATACCTACTATTCCTTGACAAAATGGCATGTCTGTTCAAAAGACTCACACACTATATTCAGTGTGCAATATTTTCTTTAGACAAACCACATTAGACATATCCGATGCTTATTAAGAGTCAGCAGTGCTATATTCAGAGCAAACAGCTGTAAGTGTGATCTATTTAATATGTAAAAGTCTATGCTAATAAAGCCGCATTGCTTGGTTAAGCGTCTTCGAAGGCATTGACTTATTACTCCCAGACCATCAGTCACATCACCCTGAGCTGTGTTGACATTCATTCTACATTAATGTGGTGCTCCATTCATTTTAAGTCACAGAGCTGAATAATTGCCCCCTGCTTTGGTGCACAGTGACCCACTCTGCACACCATAGCTCAAACGCCATTGTCTGGCTTGGGAAGATGTGTCGGGTACAGTGACAGACACGCGATTGGCAATAAAGCCTGCAAGAGGCACGCAATTTATTCTCTCACACTGCACGCATATGAAAAATGGCAAAAAAAATAAAAAAGAAGGTAGTCCAGTCTTCTCTCTGATCTTTGTATTTTGACATGTCGCTAATGCTGCACACACTTAGGGAACTGATAAAGAAAGAAAAAAAGTGAGACAGAAAGAGATTAAACGAATGTTGCTGCTTTGACACAAACAATAGAAGAGGAAGCCACAGGGGCAAACACACTGACAAAGAGGAGAGAATGAAATATGTTAAACACAGTCTATACAAAATATACAAACTTTCCCCCCCAAAACTTCTACTTCACATGTTATACTTATTATGTAGATTTGATCAAAGTTTCAAAAAATGCACCATTCTCTCCCAGGCCCATTTAGTTTATATAGCACAAACTGTTTGCCTTATTTTGCATCGTCTTGTTCTTCATATCATTTTACATCCTCTATACAGAGCATTAATGCAGAATGTCTGTGTTTTTGCTGAAATCAACATAATGAGGAAAAAAAGTCCAAAGATAAAGCAACACTTAATATACTGTTATATATATATTTTCCCCCAATATGTTAAATACATCTAATTAACAGAAGTTACCCTATTCAGGTTTGGTTGTTAATTTTTTTCACTTTTTCACCAACAAAATGCAATTTCATACTTAATGTAACGTGGCTCCTTATAGCACACAGTGTCAAATTGTTTCATTGAATTTAATCCATTCACTAAGTGAAGCAGTGGGCTGCCACCAGTGAGGTGTGTGGGGGCGGAACCTTGCTCAAGGGTACCTCAGTGATGACCGTAGCAGCTTGGATTCAAACCCACAACCTTCTGATTGCAAAGGCAACTATATAACCACCAGAATAGTAGCTGCCCAAATACATAAAAAAAGTTGCAAATGAAACCCTTATGTCACAAAAATTATTGCATTTGGAGACGCCCACCTCTTTATCCTATAGGATTTTAGCCTCAGTTATTCACGTTGAAGCTATAATGAGGGTTTCAGTCTGGACTGCTTTGTGAGAAAGGCAGAATCCATGGCAGCCAATCAGAACACAGATAGTTAATATATATCGGTTTTAAAGGCACGGTAACAAAAACAGCCTGTTTAATTCTAAGGGATAAAAAAGAAGTTGGAAAAATGAATAATGGTTGTTTCAAGTGTATAAAACCACATAGACCTCAGGCAAAAATACAAAATGAGAAATTGAAGAAAACACTCCTTTTAAAGGGAAAACGGCAATATGCACTTCCTCCGTTTTTAGAACAGTCATAATTTTTAATGATTTTATAACTGATGAACTCAAATGCTTTAGCAAGGATTCCCCTCTGAACTGAGACTCTATGCTGTTGTGCAGAATTATTAGGAAGGTGCTCAGGGCATCAGGATATAAGTCATTTTTGACAGGTGAAACCTGATTAGGCTGAATACAGCACAAGCATGCCCTTTAGCAACCTCATGCCTTTCAGTCTCCAATCCTGCATTATCCATTCTCTCATAACTGCCTGTCAGTCCTCATCTGTATTCACCCCAATCCAGCCCACTAATGGTGCAACCATCAAAGACATACCTAACAAAGCAGAGTTCGAAATTGTGGAGCACCTCACTTTTTAAATTTTTTTAAAGTGTTGTGCATGCAGACATATTCCATTCAAATCTACAAGGCTGTGTGAGGGGAGATGGATGTAAGCAAGGCTCCTCTGATGATCAAACATGCCAAGAATCCCCTCTCATTTGTCAAAGGTGCTGTTAAACAGGAGCTTAGCATGCTCCAAGCTCACTTGAAGAAGACCAACAAAGAAGACAAGGCAGGTCGGGTCGAAAACTTTCTTTTTTTGCAGTTCGGCAGATATAAAGGCCAAAGAGCCCCTTAATGAATAGGTGAGTGCCGGGGCACATCAGAAAGTCTTTTATCAGGCTAAGAAGAGAGGGGGCTATAGAATCGGCAGGGGCTGGAATAGGTGGAAAGAGGAACAGCCTTACCAAAAAATGAGTAGCGCAATCACAGTGCAAGATGAAGGTAGATGCACTTTCCTATGGAAGTGCATTCACTAGCAGCCCAGACACTGATTGGACCCTAAGAGCAAAAGAGCTAAAGCATAATGCAAAAGCAGAGACAAAGAATGACCACTGAAATTCACCGCACCCCTGACTGTGCAGAACTGCTTATGTTCTGTGGGATATGACTCCTAACCGCTCCGAAACGTATTGTCTCCCTTTCCTACAGTCCCTCAGATCTGTAACAGGCAGATCCAGTAGTGCTTGACATTTCGTGAAACCTTTAGAATTTTTTAAGTATGACCTAAAATCATCAGCTTTTAGTTGTTATTTAAAAGTAGATAAAGCAATCTTCTATTTTGATGTTCTATTTCAGCCTAATCCATCCAAAAAACATTTTTCTAAAATGTTCTATCGATAAACTGTAGATGAGCAGCAGGGCTCCAGATGGCGACTAAAATGTGTATGTGACTCGATTATTCATTTTGCAACTAGTTTTTTTAATTTCAGTCGCCAGTGGTGATCATATCTCACAACCAAGAGAAATGAAAATAACCAAAAGAACAAGAAAAGTGACATCTCAATGTACAAATACGCTGCTCCTACTACACTACACTTTTAATGAGTCGGATCATTTGGATCGGGTCACTAATTCGGCTCTTCTGGCGCCCATACAGGGTAGACGCCGCATTCACTGTTCGCATGATACGTCAGCGCGTGGCCATGTAAACTAATACAGGTAGACGTGGTTTTCTGATGAAAACACAGAGTTCGTGACAAAAAATACAAACATTTGATTGTATACACATGAGCTTAAGAAATCATTTCTGAAAACATTTCACTCAGTTCTCTCTCACGCACTGTGTTACTGGTTACTTTATCACTATATTGATCAACAATACAGTGACTGCTTGCCCTGATGTTGAATGCTGGATAACACACTCCGCTACTTTGACCTTGACTGTCTCCTCAGAAGGAATCATTAAACCTCCACTGTGTTTTAATGACAGGAAGTGGTAGCTTTGACCATATGATGCCGGTTCAGCATGTTAGCAAACTAGCATGCCAGCTATAAACACTAACTACACGAGAGACACTGTGTTTTACTTTGGCAACAATGTAGTCCATGTCACGATTTCTTGTTTTAACGCTCTTTACATGGGGACTGGAGAGAAAGTGTGCCATGACAATATTTTTTATATCACATTTGACAGAGATTATGGCTCCTAAAATTTTTATTTTGTCTGGAACCCTGAGCAGCAATAATTTTGGAGAGCTTTCCCCTTGCAACCTTTCATCTTCAAATTAACGGCTAAGCTTTGTCAGGATGGTGGAGAATCAGCAAACAGACAAAGTCTTCGCTCAAAACAAAGATTTATTACATTTGCAAATGGAAAGAGCTAATCGCAACCCAAGTTCTCTCTGAATCCATCCTTCGCAGAGGACTTCTTATACTTTCAAAAAGACCATCATCAAACATGAGCAGAAACCATGGCGCCTCCCCTGCGTCCCCATGGTGACGACCCTGAAGAAGTGCTTTCTGGTTTAAACAAAACACCT
>JBBPDE010000001.1:38668945-38679184 GCA_037974605.1 Nannopetersius ansorgii
ACTTCTTAAGCACTGATGTACGTCGCTCTGGATAAGAGCGTCAGCTAAATGCCGTAAATGTAAATGTAAATGTAACATTATAATCTAAAATAATAAAAAAAGGAACCCCAAAACAGTTCACATGCTTTATTTAGTTTAATTCAGTTCTAACAATATGCCTCCAACAATATGATATTGCATATTAAAAAATATTAAAAACTTCTCATTCAGGAAGCTTTTGGGGTTTTCTCATTTCATTTTAATTTCACCTAGTTGGGAACTTCTCCTGGTTTAAAAAAGATGAAGCTCTTTGGTTTAATACAGAAACACCACTATTGGACTCACTTGTGACCACATAAAACTCAATATCACTAGAATTTTTTATCTCCTTAACAAAATTAATCCAGATTTACAAATGTAAAAAACATATAATTATTAATAAAAGTTTATAATTGGTTACAAACACTACTACTAATAACAGACTTTTTATTTTAAACCATATTTTTATATAAGCTGTGCTGAATAACGGGCATACGAATCTCAATACTGGACTTCCTAAAGTCCTATAAATTAGTTATAGAAACGGCCACAATAAGGGTCCAAATCAATATCAACCTGGAGCCCAGTTCACATTTAAAAATCCATGTGCCAAAACCACTGAATCCCTAAAGAACCATTTGGGTAAAGAAGATATTTTCTTTAAAGCTGCAAGACTCTCCACTTTAAAGATTCTATAGTGCTTAAAGGCTTTTCCTAGAAGAGTGTTTTTAAGCAGGAATCTTTAATGTTAAACGATGTAAACATAAGATCAATAGTAAAGTCTCTGAGAAACCATGAATGAAGACATGATGAGCTTTGTGCACCATTTACTTTTAGCAATCAAATTATCCATTTTCCAGCTCCGCATCTGTTTCCTGATGTGCAGTAGGGTACGATAAATGTGTGGATCTTCACTGAGGATGATTCATATGTATTTAGGGCTGCTGCAGATACTATGTGCAGCCGGCATATACCACTTCACCTCAGTGAGCTTCGAGCAACACCTTCAGACGCTCTGAAGCATAAGAGAGCAGAGATGTGGAGGGTAACAGACCACTCAAGCACAGCATAAATGTGTGTGTGTGTGTGTGTGTGTGTGTGTGTGTGTGTGAGAGAGTGAGTGACAGAAAGAGATAGAGTGAGAGAGAGAAACACCATGTCCGTATAGGTCACATCACTCTAAGTGTCACTAAAATGGCACTGCAGAATGTAAATATGAACACAACCTGTCCAAAATTATTCTCTTCAGAAACCACCAAACATAACAAACAAACATCCATGGGGATCAAGGGGGTCTTAAATGCATGATACAAAAAAATATAACAAACTCCATCTTAGATGTAGTCAAGTGGCAAAGACATTTTTAGCATCAAAATGTTGCTTCTTTAGTTTAGAACTGCAACTTGGAGGCTAATATTGCTAATAAACACTAGAACTCAATAGGCACCTGACATGATTTCTATAAAATTATGTAAACAAACAAACAAACCAAAACGTCTCTTAACCTGCTCAAACCACATCCATATGTTTATTAAAGTGAAGTTGACTTAGTAGTTCAGAACTACAGTTAAAATGAACACAACTATACCACTAGAACACCATTTCAGATAACAGGCTGCTATTTACAAAGTAATCACAGGGTTGACTTCTAAACCACATCCACACAAACTACATCCAGAAGTCGTAGCTGTGATTAAGATCTGGATGTGGTAAGAAATGACTTAGGCCATTTGGTTGCATATTGGTGTTCAGTGTTCGTGACATTAATCTTGTAGTGATAAACTAAAGAAACAAACCAGTCGTGCCTGGACTGACTGACTACATCTCGGGAGGGTTGAAAAAATAAGTATGTTTTTGCCAAATTACTCCTCTAATGAATCAGTTGGGTCATAATGGACTAATGGATTATAGCTCCTCTGTCCCATCAAGTGCACACCCATTTCAGTCTGAAGAGCTGAATGAGTCTCGGTATTTCACCCGCTATTCTTCCACTCCAACTCCCGAGGCTCGTCTGAAGCGAAGACATCATCTACGACAGAAATTGCACTGTGGGGGAAAATAATCCGTCCTCTTATTGCGTTTCGGACAATGACTCCATTTGGTTAATAATGAGAGGTATAATAAAACCACTAAACATGACTCGAGGAGCCCCACAGTGGGAGGTGAATGGCAGGTCACACACGATCACAAGACAGCGCAGCGTGCCGTAGCTTACCGCCCGCTCCTGCACACGCACCAATCAGTGACCCATAATGCCTCTGTCCCAGGCCTCTACAGGAAACCATTACCCATAATTAGCAGCGTTATCTGTCTTTGTTTAGTTTCTGGCTCTTTCCACCCCGAGGCCGTGCCCATCGTCTTTTGATGAATAACTTATAAACCTCACGCAAAGAGAAAGAGCTTTTTAATGACAATGGTTATAATGCTGTGTGTAGACATGATGAAATGATTATGCCTCAGAAAGCTCATTTTCCCTTCTAGAGAGAGAATATAGAAATTTCCTCTGCTCCTTTACTACGAACGCCAGAACCACACACACTGAGGTGTGGGCTAGAGTGTGATCGTGGGGGATCATATGCTTTCTGGCACTGTGTGTATTCACTGATGCTGCTAACCACTGCTAGAGTAAATCAATCAATAAGCACTCCTCTACAACATGCAGTACATGTGCATTGTGCAATGGTACTTTAAAGATTACACCCCCATGGGCTTTGTTGTCACTGCTTTACAACTAGCTAGCTATGGTCTATTCCGCACATGCCTTTGAGAGATTGTGGCATGCCAGGAAAGGCCCCTGATGTGGTTGATTTCTCTCCTCCCCCACCTCCAGTTCCGGGAAACCAGAGAACCAGGTTCTACTCTTATCGGAAGGTGCCAGACATCAGCTCTGCTGCTAGAATCCTGCGCGGCGCCTGAAGACATGCCTCAACATGAAGGCATCGCACCCATATGAGAACAAAGCTGTGAAGGAAAGAGAGGGATAGAGGTGATGTCGAGAAAAAGAGTAGCACAGTAGCAGCACTCACCAGAAAAAGCTGTGCTGGGTGGGGAGGAGATGTGACATATAGTGGTTTGGATGAGAGAATCTGTACTGGATATACTGTAGATAAAAAATGGTGTGTGTGTGTGTGTGTGTGTGTGTGTGTGTGTATACAGTAGTCCCCCCTTTTCGTGGGGGTTATGTTCCAAGAGCACCTGCGTATATTAAAAAAATGCCTAAAAATGCCTATTTTTATAGTATAAACCCCAAATATGCTCACAGAACACTAATTCCATTTTAAACTAAGTTTAATGCATTACCCATAAAGAAAATGTAGAGGTAAATAAATAATCATAATCAGAAAACTTTACTGCTTAAAAAAATGCTAGCATTAGCGGTTAGCATTAACAGTGTGCAAAAATTCATACACGAAAGAAAAAGAATGCTCTCTGTGCTGATGCTCAATTAAGTCAGGGGCAATATTGGTTTATTAGTGTGTGTGTGTGTGTGTGTGTGTGAGAGAGAGGGAGAGAGAGAAAATCTGTTAGCATTAGCAGTTAGCATTAGCAGCGTGCGAAGACCCATACACAAAAGAAACATTGAAATAACTCTCTCTACCCACATGTTTAGACAGGGCACAGCTTACTAATACTAAAGCAATTGACTAATACTAAAAAAAATCGGTGGGGGAAAGTTTAAAACTCTAAAATAGGAGGACAAGACACAGAGCAGACACGCTGCTTCTTTTCAGCGGAAACTGCAAATATCTTTGCCTTTTTTTGAGAACCAAAATGTTTTACCGCCACCAACTCAGCGGTAAAACAGTTGAGTTTGGTGCAGGCAAGGATAAAACTCAATCTGCGTGTGATTGAATCCGTGACTCCTGATCCGCGTAAAACTGGGGGATTACTGTATATAAATATAGCTGCGAAAAAACTTCTACAGTGAACATCTTGCAGTTGACCACACACATCCACACACCAAGGATAGATGCCCACACCAAGAGCACACCACGGTTCTTTCATGGGCAATATTTCTCATGCAATATGTGCAATATTTCTGGTGTGCAATATTACTATGTATCATTCAATATGTGCTGCTACTAGGCACCTGAGGATATCCACTGTATTTTATATATAGAACTTTATATAATCTGTTCTGTGCAATAACTATTTTGAGTGCACACATTTATATTATATTGTTATATTGTACAATTTTTATTCAATTGTTTACACTTGCACTGTCCACTACTGCAATTTAAATATACTTTAGACATACTATATGGTCAAAAATATTGGGACTTTAATGACATTGCATTCAAATGCACAGACTTTAATATGAAGTTGATCCCTCAGCTACAACAGCTTCCACTCTTCTTGAAAGGCTTTCTACAAGATTTTGGAGTGTTTCTGTGCAAATTTGTGCACAATTCATTCTGAAGAAAGGGGGCCTAGCCACACATGTGCACTAAGAATAAAGGAATAGTCAGAGATATATTGCACAAAGCGGATTATATCACTCACTCGGTTGGAGAGACGTTACACAGTGCAGATTATTGCACTGGAGAAGGAATAGAGTAAATAAATAAATAAATAAATAAACGATTGCACTAGAGGTGGAGGGGTAAAATAAATAAAAGGAGCAGTCTCTGCATTGCGATAATTATTGCACTCAGGAGAAGAGGGATAATAATCACATCTGTAATACAGTCACTGCCATCAAATTGATTGCATATAGATCAGAATGTGTTGTGTATTGTGGGTAGTGTGGCTGGGGTCTAGTACATGTTCAGTGCTGGCACTGTATGATCAGCAGTGCAACAGATTTGGGGTGAAAGCTGTTGGATAGGCTTGGCTTGGGGACACACAGGGCTTGCCAGACAATAGAAGGGTGACGTTGGTGTGGCCAGGGTGGGATATATCTCGGAGGACGTTCATACCGTGGCAGCTGAAGTGGGTTGCGCAGATTTCTTCCAGTGTTTCAAGCTGTAAATCATTGATTCTCTGGGTTGTTTTGAGGGCCTTCCTGTTCTCAGTGGGGCTGTTTGAGTATCATTATTTAATGCAATGTGTTATGACTGTGTCTGTAGAAGCTGTTGTGGGAGTTGTGCTCCCTCCAGTCTTTCCAGGAAGAGAAGCCTCTAAAGACCACCACTACTGTGTTGGTGGTCCATGACAGGTCTTGGTAGATATGGAATCCAAGCTGAGCAGACAAGGCCATGGACAGCCAGGGGACTCCTTTTGTGAGCAGCAAGATGACTGTAGACCTCTAGACTACTCTTCCAGCGAGAACACTAGCTGGCTATAGATCACCAAAGGAGTCCTCTACTAAGTGGCTTGCTAATATAGTCATATAGGCAGGACTATATGCTGACAGGCAAGTAATATTCATCACGTAATTAAATTCCAATATCAAGTTTTCCTCCCACTCATTCCCATTCGGAAGTAATCATTCCCTCCCAGTCAGATACACCCTGTTCCATTCCAACAAATTCTGTCACACATCTTTTTGGTGCTCCAGGCGCCTGGTACCGAGACTAGTCCAGCCACAACCACTAAAGCAGAGAGACTCTTGGGTAAGAGAGAGGTGCACTCCAAAGCAGGCTGATTTATGGCTGTCACTCGAGCTCTAGAACACCCCTTTACAGATGGTAAAGATGCAGATCAGCCCAAGCTAACAGGCTCCATCCATCACTCCCTATATATCCTCCAACATTAGACGCCTCCAACATGAGAGAGAGTGAGAGAAAAGAAGAAAGAGGAAGGAGAGAGAGAGAGAGAGAGAGTGAGAGTGAGAGAAAAGAAGAAAGAGGAGAGAGAGAGAGAGAGAGAGAGAGAGAGAGAAAGAGAGAGAGAGAGAGAGAGAGAGAGAAATATGATCTCAAGATTCCTTGCCTGTCTTATTTTGAGTAGCTTTTTAAATTTCAGTGTACTGACACCTTTAATATTCTATTTCGCAAACATGCTCTCTGCCAAGTCATTCCAGCATCCACTCTGCAAGCCGAGCGCTCATCCAACTCCCACTAACATGCAGGCAGATGAAGGCAATTACGACTGCCAGTATTCCTCTTTCCACGAACACACACTTGTTACCAACGACAGAGAAAGTAGGCAGCCTCTTAAAGGTTAAAGAAACAGAAGGGTGAGCCGGCGAATAACAATCAGTGACAGTGAAGTGGAAAGACCAAGAGTGGAAAAACGAAACGCCGCCAAGGAAGCAACGTCCTTTACACGGACCGGCACTTACATGCATCAACACAGCCTCTTCTGCACACTCGAGCGAGGGGCCTCTTTCCAAGAGATGCCTCACCAAATCACAGCTCCCAGCGCCTTAATTAAGACTGTACTGGGCTAGCAAAGCATTCGTGGCACCTACAGCAGATGCGCTTGTTTCTCATTTGCAGGCCGCTTGTACTTGTGCGGCAAGATTTGTTCGTTTATACACTAGGATAGGCAGGCCCAGAGGGGAAGAGCATTATATAATTGATGCTGCAGATGCTAGAAGCTACACAAGCCATTACGAGAGACAAACAGAACATTGATATAAACGAGGAGATTATTTTGCAGTTAAATCATGGTTATGAAATTCGAAATAATGATAACTGTTTTGTATTTTTATGTTTTAAATGATTTTCCATGTTTTTCATACAACATTTTTAAATTTTATTTCTTAGTTTTCAAACTGTATTTTCCATGGCTACTATGTTGCATTCTCTCGTTAGTTTTGCATTGTAATGAAGTATGGGGCTTGAATATATTTATTTCTTGTTGTGGTTTGTGGGTGGTCTCTGTTATATGTTGTATGTTTTGTTTGTTGCTTTTACTGTGGTATGCTTTTACAAGGAATAAAATGAACAGAACTGAACTGTATATACCAATAAACAGTTTTCATGTATTGCAATCAGAAACAAAACAGTTTGGGAACTGCAAATTAGTGTTAAGTGGATCATACAGTTACTGCAATAAGAATAAAAAAACAGTCAGAGTCTAACTGACACAATACGTATAATGTCATAGGTTTAAGGGACCTGTTGTGCTACCTACTTTGCTTACTTGTGTATGTTCAAAAATAATACAATAACCAAAAAATGTGCATACATTGTTCATATTTGAAACCATTTAAAAGTTATATTTATCATTTATATGTTATATTCAAACATGAGCTAGCATCTATACAGCAAAAAAAAAAAATATATATATATATATATACATTGCCAAAAAATGAATTTTCAGTCTCATTATCTTTCAGAATAATTCTAGTATCATGCAAATTTTGACATTTGCATGGAGCATATTGATGGTTTCTTTTCACCTTCCAGTGGCTGGAACCCAAAACCCAGCAGCAGCCCATGAACTGGGCTTAAACTGAAATGACAGCTTTTGTGTCTATTTAGTGTTTCAAAACCACTTTATTCATTTTGTCTGCTGTTTTCTTTCTTTCTGGTAGATGAAAATATACAGATTGTTTTTATGTACCTGAAACACAGGTGGAAAAGGTGGTTGTTGTTCTTGTTATTGTTATTGTTCTTGTAATTGTTATTATGCAACTAGCCAGAATGTCCACAATACTGGCTGCTTGATTTAGGTCTATTCAGCTGAATATACTGAATGCCACTTTAGAACTCAGTATGTAAATGAAAAGGGGTGTAATGGTACCACTTTTAAATGGCTGATACAGGTACTGATACCACTACCTCGAGTATCAGTTAATCTGATAAATTCTTTGCCCTCGCTCTTCAGCAGCTAAACTGTTAATAATACATGTGTCTGGGTGCATTTTGAATCTGAAATGGCTCCATAATTTCTCCATTGTGAGCTATAAGTTTCCACAACTATATAGTGCACAATTTGTCTTTTATGGAGTTCTGCACACACGACTGAACCACCAATTGCTCTTTGTTAGACATATTACACACTGTTTGGATGCAGGGGCCTGTATTTTAATTGCCACAAAGTGCACTATGTAGGCAGTAGAGAGCCATTTCAGACACAGCCTTGCTTCTCATCTGTGTTACTCATGTCCTCATCTCTCTTTATGGCATGCTGTTCAAAGTGATAGTTCAGGCATTTTCTGATATTCGCTCCAGTGATTTTGGCCCATATCAGCCTGTATCAGTATCAGAATGACACACACCTACTGAGAAGCTAAAGAACACACACTGTACTCCTGAGATGACAGTGGGACATTACATTTGATGCAGTGCATGTTCTTTCTCCTCCAAAAAAAACAGAAAACAAGTCACAACAAAAAAAAAACAGTTCCTGGTGTCCTGGTGGGTATATGTCAAAAGAAATGAAACAGCGTACAAAGAAAACTGCAGAGCCAAGAGCAGCCACACACCTGGAGGAAAGCGGAAAAGCCAGCATACTATATTTTCATTAGAAAGCGAACTCAGGCTTCTGACTCACTTTTGCGTGTCCCCATATGAGTAACTCCTGTTTCTGCTGGAGTTCAGTGTCAGCGAACAAAGGTTCTCGCTAAGAGACGGGGCGGCTGCTGCCGCATTTCCAGCGTATTAGTTCCACTCTGACGCTTTTGTCACGCCGATTCTCAGGGATAGAAAACTTATGCGGCTTTCTCTAGATCAATGCCGCTTCTGCTGGGGAATTTTTGCATTGTGTGCAATGCAGCGAGAAACATCAGAGGTGTCCTACTTTTTTGCGATTGTTCCTGCCACAGTCGTTTAACTAATGGGGGCCCTTTTCTAAAGGAATTAAAAAATGGCAGGAATTGCTTTCTCCGAGTGATTAATTAACATGCAAAATAATTATCACTCAAAAACACTGAGCAATCTCGCGCTAATGAGCGATGAAATCCCACTTAGGTATGACAGGGGCCCTTTTATGATCCCTCTCCTTTCTGCAGAGTCAGAATCCTGTTACAGGGTAAACCAAAGCTGGCGACTGGCTATAAAAGCCATGCTTAAAAATGATTCAAGGGTGAAAATTGCTGATCTGGGAACAATACAGCAGCTTTGGATATTCATTCATATATCAAACTGAGACAGCTGCTAATTGACTGTGTACGAGCCTGATCTCATCACTGACTCAATAGGGTTTAAAAATGTAAGATACTGCCTATAAACTGCAAAATCAGGGGACAAAGAGTGCTGCGGCTCCGAGAGTAAATGTTTTATTGGAGATGACCATATTGGCCAAGGAAATGGAAACATGGCATTTGCTTAGGTTGAATACACACAATCACGCGATTCCATGGTCTTTAAGCGACTGTGGAAGAAGCTGCAACTTGAAGGTCAGCTGAGGCAGGGGGAGGGTATTTCAGAAGGGGCAGGTGAGGGAGGAACAAATGGAGCCGAGGTGGTGATGCCCTCCGGGAATGTGATCGGCAGCCTGTACTGTGCAGACTGACAGGTGTCTGACAACACTATCTCAACAGCCCTCAAACATCCAATGCCCTGTTACCCCATAAAACACAGAGGCCTGAAAGGACGCGCGTGAGTGACAGGCCGGTACATTCGCCTCCTTCAAAGTGGCCACTGTGATCTGAAGCCATTTTCCCGGATGATTTGTTATGTATGAATTTTGAAATAAGGTGTATAAGCAGAGCTGGACTGGGACAAAATTATGGCCGTGACATTTTTGGCCCAGACCGCCCACTAAGATACCCCACCCACCCTTTAATATGTGCACCTACAGGACAAAGCTGAGAAGCGAGCAAGTGTACCAGTGTACTCATTTCTACCCCAACACCAACACACCCCCACGACTGAGACCAAGTACTGCTGTCAGGCCCCAGGAAAGGCTGGTGTTCCTACTGCTGTGTGTTAACCAGAGGAGGATGTGTTCCCTTTTGGAGCCCTGGTTCCTCCTGGGGCTTCTTCCTCCATCTTTATAACGTTTTTCTTTCTCTCTGTCACCTTGCTCACTAGGGTCTCAGACTCAGATTCTGTAAAAATCTGCTTAGCGACATCAGTTGTTTTTTTTTTAAAAAAATGGCTGTATAGATAAAACTGAAGTAAACTGATTTGAACTGACTTGCTCCTTGATGATCAGAGGTAGATCACACACAGAATCTCCAAACTCAGTTAAGAGTAAGAGAAATACCTCCTTAAGGAAAGAGCTTTGTTAGGTAGTGGCATGGATATGTCATCTAGTATTTTTTTTACCATCAACATTAACTGAATTATCATCACTGTCACCTTGGCATGACACACACACACACACACACACACACACACACACACACACACACACACACACACACACACACACACACACACA